>PVKY010013964.1:0-10803 GCA_004027775.1 Bradypus variegatus | reverse complement strand
GGGAGCCGTTCTGTGTTGTTGTGTGTCTGTGGCATCCTCCCACGCAAGTGCACCTTCTCCCTTGCTTCCAGCTTCTGTGTCCAGTGCCAGATAGTGAGCCATGACACTGGCAGCTCTGACCTGGCTGGACATTGGCCCATCCTTGGGCAACATTGGCTCGGCGTGGTGGAATGGAAGCCCTGGGCCTTCCTGAAAGCTGCCTGTGGCTCTGCCAAGGCAGGAGATCAAAAATAACTCAGTTATTTTGTGTTTATACCTCCAAGCAGTGGGCCCAACTATCCTTTGTGGCTGCCCCGCTCCTTACCTTTCCAAGCAGACCAAGTTCCTCTTTGTCCTAGTTTTGGAACCACATCTGTGGGTCAGATGTGAAGCACCTCTGGACCTTCTGCCTCAGCTTCTTCATCTGTGAGGACATCCCTTGAGGATAATGATAGATCCCTCCTGAGATGCTGTGAGCTTGTTTAATAAGAACGGTCAAATATAGTTAACCATTGAATGATATAATACATGCCACGTATA
The DNA here is from genome assembly GCA_004027775.1 of Bradypus variegatus. Taxonomy (NCBI): domain Eukaryota; kingdom Metazoa; phylum Chordata; class Mammalia; order Pilosa; family Bradypodidae; genus Bradypus; species Bradypus variegatus. Next base: position 10,284 of record PVKY010013964.1, on the reverse strand, counting down.
TAATTTGGTCCCTGGGAGGGAATAGATGCCTCAAAAATATTTGCCAGTTATTGCCACCTCCACACCAAGTGGCTGTAATTGATTATTTCTATGGTACTTATTTAAGAGTGCCCGAATGGATGTGATACCAAAGCTCCCCCTCTCCAGAGGAATGGAAGTTTCATCTGAGTTCTGGGAAGAATGCCAGTTGGGATGAAACAGGCCAGCCCAGACCACGTATCTTTAAGGCAGCCTAGCACACCCTTCTACGAGGGACAACAGGAAAAGTAAGTTCTCAACACCTTGGATCTCTCTTAAGGCCCACCCATTCTCCTTCCCTGGATCCTTCCCTCATTTCACACCTGCGATGTGCCTCACCGGGACCCCTCAGCTTCCTCTCTTGTCTTTGCTGGCTCCTGATCCTGGGTTCCATTGCTCACTCCTGGCCTTGTATCCTTCCTTGGAACTTGGTCTCGGGGCTGCACCACCTAGCTTGGAATGCAGGCCTCTTCTTCCTGTGGATTTTTATGGAAGACTCAACTACCGATCTTACTTCCAACTGAATAAAATAGCCTCCCCTTTCTTAATTTTGGACATTTGGGACCCTAATTTTGAACCCCCTAGGTTGGCTCCCTCCCACCTGGGCAAGCTCTAGTTCCTCAGGAGAGGAATTCAGGCCATGTGGGTTGCAGGTGGGATGTCTGAAGGCTGACGCTGGGCAGCAGGGTCAATATTCAAGTCTTTGGGCCGAAATCTGAGATCACTTCGCTTATGTGTTTAGGCACAGGAGACAGAAATTAGGCTCTCATTCATTCCCCAGAATTCCTCGGATAAATGAAGTATACAACCTCACAGCATTCAACAGCTTCCAATTTTTGTTTTCTGGTGCTTCCCACTGATTACTCAGCCTTGTGCTAAGCCTAACACAGACGTCTCCTCCCCTTCACACCTTCTCAATCCCTTGCCCTCTTCCCTGGCTTCTCACGTCCCTTTGTTCAGGTTTGCTCTTTCTTATTCATCCTTCTTATGTGCCTCCAAAAGATCCCATATTACATTGCTAATTTCTTCTAATGGGCTATGCACTTAAGGACAAGTCTTTCTTTGGTGTTATGGCCAACCAGAAGGTGTAGGCATTAGGAAATATGGGTGAATTAATCATTTGTGCTTTCATTTATTCAAAAAGTGTTTGGCCCTTTTATATGACAGGGCTATACAATAAATATGCCCTTATGGAGCTCATGTCTTGCATGGGAAAGAGCTTTTAAACAAATAATCCTGATATGTGCTATATGAAGACAAGATGCTGGAGCAGTCGTGACCTGGCCCACTGGGTCTTGTTTGGTGGTCACTGCTTGATCCCCAAAATAAGGTCCCACTGCTTCTCCCTCTTGTTTTGGAGGGAAACTATAAGTAGAATAAGTCCAAAGCTGTGGTAAGTGCTGGCCAGTGGCTTTGGCTCCCTGGGGTCAAGTCAGGGGGTCTTGGGGTCTGTGGAGCAATAAGAGATGAGAAGATTTGGGAGTTTCTGAAGCTATTACTTGGTTCTTACCTGGGTAGGCATGACTGTGAAACATTGCGCCTCACTCACCACCAAGCTGGTTAGGGATGGGTCTGCTGAGTGCCAGTGTTTGATCTCTCCTGGTCAGCTGTCAGTTGTTTTTCCAAATGACAGTCTAAGGGTAGACTGGGGAATACAATTTGTCCTCTTCTCCCCCTTCGCCGCATTTCATTCTGTTTCCTGACGTGGCTGCCTGAGTACAGCGCTATCCCAAGCGTCACTTTGTGTTCTCCAGCAGACCTGGCAGCTGGGTGTGCTCTGTTCCAGTTTTCAGCCTCCCATTGCCTCAGACTTTCATCCCCACCTCAGCTGCCTTTCTGTCCTTTTATGTCCCTCCGGTGAGGCCCTGAGCCCCCTAATTCACCTCCCCTGCCACCTCCTCAGGTCTTGGCTGGCATCAGCCTCTGAACTGGTCTTTCTGCCCTGCCTCCAATCTGTTCTTCTCACTATGGTCAGCATGAACATTCCAGAGTGCCCACCGAAGGGTCCCAGGCTCTGAAAACTCTTTTGTAGCTCCAGGAGGCCCCAGGACAAAGTCTGGTTCCCTTGGCCTCATGCTCAAGGCCCTTTGATGCTTGGCCCTCAGCCAACCCCCCCGGCCTTGGGCTCCACCCAGCATGGCCTCCCCGAGTCCACAGACACCTGTGTCTCTGAGCCCTCCCCTCCACAGCCTCACTCACACTGCCCAGCGGTTGCAGGGCTTGTCCTGCCCCCCCCCACCCCGGGTGGGATGAGTCACCCCACACTCGGATCTGCTACATGAACTTGACCTTTATTCAGAAACCTCTCCTGCTGGCTGGCCATGATTTGCTTAGGGGTTTCCCTCCCCAGCCAGATCCTAAGCTCCTCAAAGGCAGGTGTTCAGTCTTGGGTGCTTTGGGGGCCCCACTCCCCAGAACCTGGGTGCAGAGCAGCTGCTCAGTAAAAATGCTGCTGGAGTGAAGGAATGAAGGAATGAACAAAAGAATGATGGTAAGGCCATTCTGGGGGTCAGATTCCATCCCTGGCAGAGAATTGGGGTCCTTGGATGGAGACAAACCCCTCCCTGTCACTGGGCTGTTCTCCAAGCAGCTCCCCTGTGCCCACAGCCTGGGCCTCATTAGGAAATATGTAACCTTAATCCTTGAAAATGCCTGGGATGGAGCATGTTTTCACTCAGTGGCATGAACGTGGGATTTTATCCCTTTCTTAAATAAATCTCACTCCCCCAGGAAGTTTGGACAGGATGTGGGCAGTTGGACCAGGGCTCAAAACTGAACATTTTGCAAAAGGCCTATTTCAAAATTTGAAACCCAGTGGCCACTGGCCAGGGCTGAGTCTGGCTTGCAGGGGTCACCGGGGACTCCTCTCAAATAAGGGAAGGAAGATTGAAAACAAACCTTGGGCTGTCACTGAGCAGGCGGAAGGTTTGCGAGACAGAATTCCGCGGTTTGGTTTTGCTTTTCTGATGAAACTTGAGTGAGCCCGGTCATCCTCATTAGCTCTTCTTTCAAGCTTTTGGCTGAAGCCTCGAAGCCTCCCAAAGCTAGAGGGAGTTTGATTTGGTCCTGAACTTGACATGACAAGTGTGTGAGCTGTGGGCTAGAGGGTGCTGTAGCGTCGGCCCCTGGGGCTTCGAGGGAAGGGAAGCCCAGGGGCAGGCCGTCCACGCCACCACCACGGAGGACAGGGGCCACCAGGCAGGGCTGGGAACCGGAGCTCGGTGGGCCCTGCTGTGGAGGTGAAAGAGAACCTGAAATCAGTGTCTCACTGCCCAGATAAGGAAACTGAGGCCTGGGAAGGCAGAGCTGTGCCCCAGATCCCAGCAGGGCCTCGGTCGAGGGCCAGGCCACTCTGACTCAATGTCCAGTTCTCTTTACAGCCTCACTGGGTCCTTGCTGTGCAGAGCAACGATGTGGTGGGCTGGAGGGGGCAAAGCAGGAAAGGGTTTGAACCAGCTGGAGGCCCACTTCTCAGCATCTGTGCCCCACCGGCCTCGGTGAGCGGACACTGGCCCCGGACCAGCTCTGAGGATGGGGAGAGCCCATTGGCCTCTCATCTATTTTGATGTCGTTTTCTCTTCTCCTCCAGGAAGTACCCCAGTTTGTGCCCTCAGAGAAGTTACCAGGACCCTCCAACATTGTGTCTTCATCGATAAAATAGCAGTAAATTTCATTCATTTGTTCTGCAAAAACCTTGCTATGAGCCAAGCACCAACGGTGAGTACGGTGTGTGGGGCCTTCGCCGTGGAGGGCTTTAGGCTCCTGAACACACGGCCTCCCGTTTGCCCCTGCGTGAGGAATCTTCCTCCTCCAGTCTGAACCAGACACACATGCCTCTCTATCTTCCCCCTCCCCAGGCAGGGGCCCCCAGTGTCCTTGGGTGACCTTCCAAAAGGGTGACGCCGCCTCCTTCCCTCCATCTGAGCCTTGATTCAGAGCCAGTGACTCTGCCCAGCTTAGCCTCAGTTTCCCCATCTGTATAAAGGGAAATAGAATTACTACACCTATCCCTGCCATCTCCTCATCTTGGCTGTAGGGGAGACAGCAAAAATTCCTGACCCCTCCTCACCTCCTCCCTGTCCTTCCAGGCCCTGAAGCCTCACGCATCATTTCAGGGCCATTCGGTGCTGTTTTCATTTCCCTTGGAGCCAAGGCTTCTCCTACCAGCACGTGTTTTCTCAACACGATAAAATAAGACAACGCTGCTGGCTTGGCAGATGTTCTGGGTGTCAGCACGAGCCGGTGACCCCCTCACCAGCCAGGGCTGCTGGCGACTGCCCAGAGGGACGAAGGTGAGCCGGGCGCATGTGCCCCTTCACCCCCGCTGCCCCGGGCACTGCTGGGCTCCTGGCCTCAGTTACTGACGGACCCTCCTGGAGGGGTTCTCTGGGGAACCCTGGGTCAGCGTAGGTTTCTTAAAGGGCTGGCGCTATGCCTGCTCTCTGGCCCTGGGGCCCACCTGCTGCTTCCTTGCAACTCGGGACCCCTGACCCCTCTCATTCATGCCCAACCTTTTCATACATTTTCTTTGCACTGTCCCTCCAATTCCTTCCCCCCAAAATCCCAGTGCTCTGCAAGCCGCATAGCTAAATGTTGCAGCTGTTTACTCGGTGGCAGGTGCCCGGGGACCTGCACTGCTGAATTTAAAGTGAGGGGAGGTTCCCGAAGGTAGCAGCATTCCATCCCCTTGAAGAACCAGACAGCGGAGAGTGAGCGGCCGCCTGCACCCAGTGGGTCTCTCTCCTTCACTTGGCAGGTGGGGGGCCTTGGCTGCCGGACCAGGCAGCTGTCTCTTGGCTTCCCCCACCGGGCTATTTCTCCAGGCTGCCCCTTCTCAGGGGCTGTGGCTGTCTGGGCCAGTTTGGATTTTTATTGTGAGGAAGAGGAGGCATTGTGGGGTCCCTGAGAGGGGCTGGAGAGGGCAGGATAATGTGGCCCCCCTAGATGGGGGCAGTTTTCTGGAGTGCAGCTGGGTACAAAGGAAAGTGGTTTGTGAGCTAGAAAGTGCCAGGCGGATGCTAGGGAAAGGGGGAAGGGAGGTGTGACCCCTGCACACCCCCAATCTCACAGCAAGCTGGCTACCCAGAGTCGGTGGGTGCTGCCATGTTTGCCACCTCACTAGAGGCCTCCAGGGCTGCAGGAGTGGGTGTCACCGTCCCCCTTACAGAGAAGGAAACCGAGGCTCAGATGACTCTGCTCTGTCCCCAGGCCCAGGGTGCATCCCACCCCCACAGATGCCCCCAGCCCTCTGCCCAGGACGGACAGGTGGGTGGCGGGTCTGAAACAGAAGGAGGCACCTTAGGAGCAGAGCCTGCCTGTCTGTTGTTTTCCGTCCAAGAGCCTGGAGGCGAAGCCCCCTTTCCTAAGAGAGGTTTTGGTCTTGAAAACGCTGTAGCACATTTATGGTTTGCTCATCAGAAGGAAAGAACTCAACAGAGTTTCCTGGCCCAGCTTCCCAGCTGGGTGACCTTTCCTAAAAGCTCTGCAGCAAAGGATCTGGAACCCTCCCTTTCTGCTTCTGACAGTTGCCCCCAAACAGCATTTTGCAAAATTCACAAGAACTCACAAGCTGCAGAATTGAGGGCCTTAGGCCTGGCCCAGCCCACCAGGGGTCTTTCCTCCTTCTGTTAGAGTGGGGTCCTGGGCTAGCCTCAGCTTGCCCACGCTTACCCCCTTCGCCAGAACCTCTCCTTGGCTACTCACCTGCCCAACGAACCCCCTTGACCTCTGGGAGGGAGGCTCTGCTGGGGTGCATGGTTGTTGGCGATGCCAGCCGATGTCTCCTGCAGCAAGGGGGGCTTGGCCGAGCTGTGGTCACTGGCCGAGCCCGTGGGGGCCCTGCCCATGGATTCCCAGGACCACGAGGCTTTTAGGGCCGGCAGGGGGAGGTGGCCCCGATGGATGTAAGTTACAATTAGTGTCCCGGTTCTGGGAGGGAGGCCGGGTTTATGGATGGGCTTTGAGATCTTAAAAAATTAAATGAATAAAATAAAAGTCACCATTCATGGGCCAATCTTAAACGGTGATCGGTCCACTTCTGTGGATGTCTAAGTTTGCAGATAAAACTTACCTGATCTGAGTCTGAGGCCGGGACCCATTTGGCCAAACTCTCTACCCATCTGGTTTGGTGGTTCACCTCCAGGAACGGCCCCACCTGTCCCAAAGCCTCCTCCCCGCTCTGCATGCAGCCTGAGCCCAAGGCCCCTCCGTCTTTATCCGGAACCTTCTTCGTCCCTTCCTCCTCCATGTCCTCCCAGCTGCCCCTGCCTGCATTCAGAGCCCCTCATCCCTCCCCAGCCTCACTGACGGCCTCCTACTTGCTCTCTGGCCCCCAGATGCCCCCATTTGGTTCTGTTCTCCACCCCGTGGCTGCCCCAGTGATGCTTCCCAAACTGGGATCTGATCACCGTTTGCGGCTCCCTCTGCTGCCTCCGGGCCCGCCGCGTCCGGCCCCCTCCCCCGTTTCCAGGGACTCTTGCTCCAGCCTTCCTGAGTTACTGGGAGGCCCCAATGCAAACCTCCTGTCATTTGGGTCACTCTGCTCGGTCTCCCTGACACCCTGAACCCCACCCAGCCCTGCACGAGTGCCCCCTACACAGCTCCCGGGGTGCACTCCATGGTGGCGTCACTGGATTAGAGTATCCTGGGGGCAGCACAGCCGCTGATTCAGCTCCCTGTGCCTGTTGCTGGTGCCAGCCCTTCCCGAAGAAGGTGCTCGGCGAGTGTCCACAGACCCTCCCACCTGGGGCACGCCCGTGCTCACGCCGCTGGGCCTTGTTTTGTGACTGTGTCCTCTTGTCCATGACGGTGGTTCTGCAACGAACCCGTGAGGTGCGGTGGCTTTGATACAAGATTCCCAGGAAATTGCCTCCGACGGGCCTCGAGCTTGCTTTGCTGGGTGAGTTCAGCTTTTCCTGGTTACAATAAAAATATTTCTGTACCTGTGGTTCAGGGTCACACCATTGTCTGGATACTAGGAAGATTACAGGGAATGAAAGATGGGGCTTGGGCTCCCCTGGAGGTTTGCAGGCAAAGGCTGGGTCCCCCTGGCTGGCAGCTGCGTCTGAGTGGGGGGCCTCCCAAGTGGTGGACGTGCCACCAGGGAGACACAGGCATGTGGATGGAGGTCAGTGGGCCCAACCCCAGACGGCCTCCTGGGCCCTGGCCCCACCCGTCCTTACATTGTCATTGACGAGATGCCAGAGTCGTTTCTGGTGGTTCGAGGTGGGCTCAGGGGTTCCCTTCACATCCCTGCCCACGTCTCTTTAAAATGACACAGACACTTGCATTTTGTTAAAGCAACACTGTTAATGGAGAATGCAATAAGCAAGAGACATGTGTTTTGCCCAGAAAAGACACTAAGCTAATAACAGAAATTTATTGCATATAATACTTTTTAAAAACCATTTTTTCTCATTGAAAAATAAATAAACGTTTATTGTAACAGCTTTGTAAAATGCTGGGAAAACAAGGAAGAGGAGGCATCACTTCCAGTCTAGCCCCCACCACTCAGAGAGAGCCACTGTCAGCACTTGGTGACCAGCCTCTCTGCTTCTTTGTTTTGGTTCATAACTTCTTACTGATAATTTACATATATATAACATGTGCATAAGTAGATGTAAAATATATGCATATTTTAAATTGCATTCATTGTTTATACTCTGTTTTTTCCACCTAACTATATACCCTGAACATTTTCCCATGCCACTGTATAATTTCTTGTCTTGTGATTTTTAATGGTTACACAGTATTCTAGCAAATGACTATCATAATTGATGCAATCAGTTTGCTCTTGTTGGATATTGAGATACATTTAAAAAGTTGGATTCTGAAAGCTGGGGTGGACATTACTGTTTCTTGACTTTCATCCATGTCTCTGATTTGTTTCCTGCAGTTCATTCTAGAAGTGGGATGGCTGCGTCAAAAGGCTTGAGCATTTGTGGCCAAATTGCTCTTCTTAAAATTTGTTCCAACTTATGTTGTTGGAACGAGTTTTAAGAAGTGCCTGTTTCTCTGAGAAACATCGTGCTTTGCTGTCCTTGCCAGTTTCTCAAACCATGGTATCTCACTGTTTTCATTTGCAATTATCTGTGGTAAAGAACATTTCCCTGTATCTTTGTTAATTATTGGTATTGGAATTGCCAGCTCAGGTTCTTGGCATTTTTCAATTTTTGATTTGTCAGTCATGCATATGCATTATTTGTTTCATAAGGTCAGTCCTCTAAGCCTCCCTACCCCGTCCTGATTTCCTGCTCCACAGTAACAGCTTTTGACTCCTTTAACTGATTCCCCTGATATTTACCTTCATATTTCTAAGCAGCATGCTGTTTTTCTGCATCTTGATTTTTTTTTTTGAGTTGGTTCATTATCTTGCTACTTCAATCATAGAAGATGTGGATTTCTCTCTCTTTCATGCTTGCCCTGGGCTTCACCATATATACTTATGCTTCCTGTGTATTATCCTCTCAATATAGTCATTTCATAATTTTGATTTGATCAATATTCAGTGTTTAGATTATGACAGTGCAAACCCTTTTGACAGACGAGTGGTGTAGCACTAAGATTACCTACCTCTCCTTCACAAATTTTGTTTTCTCTAGAATTAGTAATTATCTTGTTTTCTGTTGTTTCTTTTGTTGGTTGGTTAGTTTTTTAGGAACGTATCAGAAATTTATCCCAAGCATCTCAATCGATTCAAATATGTCAAGTCCCCCCCTCCCCCCCAATCACTTTTCTCTTTTTGAAGAAATCTCTTCCTGGCACCAATTGCCTGTTCTGTTATAGACTGGTTATTTTTTAAACTTCTGCCACCATCTTGGAATCTCACCCTTATTCTTTTTCTGGAGATTCCCTTGATCCTCTTCCCTTGGTTGGATCCCCAATTTCATAGGCCCATGTTTCCCCCTTTTGGTTCACTAACCTGTGTTGCACATATTAGTTTTGTGAGAAAGGTTACATAGGAGGTATATTTTTTTAGCCCTTTCACGTCTGAAAAGGAAATGTCTATTGCACTCTGACGTCAATAGTATGGCTAGATATAGAATTTTGAGTTGGAAAGCATTATTTTTCTCAGAGTTTTGAAAGTATATATCATTGTCTTCTAGCTTCCAGGATTGTTAATGGGAAGTCTTAAACCTTTCTGATTGCCCTTCCACCGGAAGTGATCTTTCTTTTTCTCCCTTTTAGATTTTATAGGATTTTCTTATTGTCTTCCAGTGTTCTAAGAGTCCATGTGGGTCTGGTTTACCTCTTTGTACCATGTCCTTTTGATCTGGAAGCCTGTGTCCTTCAGCTCTGGAAATTTTTCCTGAATAGTTTCTTAGATACTTTTCTTCCATCCATTATCTCATCCTGTAATGCCTATTGTTTGGGTTTTGAACCACCTTGACCAGTTCTCTGATATCCTCATGTTTTCCTCAGATCTTTCAACTTTTGATTTTTTTGCTGAGAGATTTCCCTGTCTTAATCCTTTAACCTATTTCCATTTCTTCTTTCATATCTCTAATTTTCAGGATTTTAAATTATCCTCTAAATGTAATTTTTTTATAATATGTTGTTTCATGGAGACTTCTTTATATCCCTAAGAATATTAACTGCAGTTTTTTTTTCCTGAAACTGTTTTTCTCCCCACAGAGACTTCCAAGCTTTTCTTTTTATGCCATGTGTGTCCCTAACTTTCATGTTAGATGCTTTCCTCAACTGTCTTATGAGCCATGTATACATAGATATAAGTGTAGATAGGGATAGAGAACACACACATTAGCATGTTTAAGTCTTTACTTTTAGACTACTCAGATGCCTTAAAGAAGGCTCTTCAATCTCTGGCCTAGAGAGTGTACTTCTGATGCTGTTGCACTGAGGGATGTTGGGTGGAGAAAGAAGACTGAGTTCTCAGTGTTCAGTTTGCAAAAGTCTTTCGTTGTCTTTTCAGTTTAGAACCCTTGCCTTTGACTGTCTTGTGTCTCTGCTTCAGGCAGCTCTGCCTTACCTTCTCCGTATGATATGTTTTCTGTCTTGTCTCATGGTTGGGGAGAGCTCTGCATAGTGGGTGAAGAATTTAGTAAACAGGGACCTACCTGTTTATTAAATCGACTTTCCGCCAACTCATCTTATTTAAACCCAGCTTTTCCTGCCACATCCAAAGGCACCTGTAGCTGTCGGTTCCTGGGACGTCTGTGGGTTCTGTGGAATACACCGGCTTTTATTGCAGCTTTCGTCAATGCCAGTTTAGGATTCAGGCTTGAATCGGTTACCCAAGCCTTAATC
>PVKY010013963.1:0-10789 GCA_004027775.1 Bradypus variegatus | reverse complement strand
CAAACCACAAATTGTAGATCCTTATAAAAGTAAAATACACCAGGGAATCTTTCCAAGGGGGCTTAGGATGGACTGTGAGCTGGCCCAGGAGTGGGGCAAAGGGATTATTTGTGGATAAAAAGAGACTGATATATGAAATCCAGGAGAAGGAAAGTCGAAGGAGAGGAAGCGGGAAGAACTGGCATCAGTTCGCTTGCAGGGATGCGGAGCTGTAAATAAAAACACGGGCAGGCCGGCACCTGAACAAATGGCTTTCCTCCCCAACACCTGGGCCTCCTGAAATACTGCCCATCAGTAATTGACCCCTCTCTGCATATCAGGTTTAAAAATCCCCAATGGGGATGGCTAAGGGAATGACTGTTTTCAAATTGTTATGCCCTACAATGTCAAAAGTCCGTTTTAGAAGTGCCATGTGTTTTAAGAAAACAAGTTTTCAATTCTCCTACGGATAACAGGTCTGTCATCTGAGGGTTGAAGGAGTTTCTAGAGAGCTGCCACCAGACCCTTTCCCCAGGCTTGGAGTCAGGGCACCAGGTGGTGGCATGGACCAGGGTCCGGCTTCTCCAAAAGCCCCTTGTCCCTCGTCGTGTCCTTATTCTAGAGGGCATAACTTCTCCTGTCATTTTTCCGCCTAAATCCTAAATCCTCCCAGGAAATCCCATTTATCTGGAAGATGCAATTTGTTCCCTCTAATGCTCTGACAAGGGGAGAGGTGGGCCGGCAAGAATGACCGGGCCAGCACGCTCACCAAACTGTACATGTGCAGCGACGCCGGGGTCATACTCAGGTTTGGACAACTCCTCTTCAGAGCCAGGTGACTCGTCCTCAGGAGCGAGAGGGTCATCGTAGCAGAGTGAAGGCTGACAGTAAAACAAAATTACAATGAAAATAAGATTTAGGGAACTGGACATCTTGACAGGAACTTTTCAAACCTTTGATTTAAGAAAGAAAGTTCTCATTATCCCCATGAGGAATAATTAAGAACCAAGTTTGAAGAGGTCGCTTTTAGAAGCACAGTCTTTGGGTGAATCCAGCAGAATGGACAGTCACTGCCTAGTGCCAGGCAGGACACAGGCTGTGTGACATCAGCTCGCAGGACATTGGCTCTTTCTCGGAGTTCCAAATTCCTTTCCATGCTAGGGTATATGTTAGCACCGAAGGAAATAAAAATGTCCAAATATTTTAAATCATTTTATTCTGTCTCACCTATTTGGGTTTTTTTCCCAAGGAGAAACTCTGAGGGTTTGGCTGATATAAAGCAAGTTTGAAATTTTAATTACAAAATATAAAAGGATATTAAAATGGGGGAGAATAATACCTAAAAATACTCTTTTACCTAAAAGTTCAATTGTAGAAGATTGGTTCTACTTTATGTTTCAGCCACACAATGAAATAATATGTAGCCTTTTAACAAGATTCAGGTATAGGTTCATTGGCAACAGATTACCACACTTTATCATTAAGCCCAAAGGATTAAAAAAAGCCCATTGAATAGGATATCTGTTCTAGTCAAGATTTTATGATTTTCAAGGTACTGATACCCAGCAAAATCAGGCCCATCAAATGAGGGGGTTATTTCAGCCATAAAGAATCATTCCTTGCTGCTCTGGCCAAACCCTGAGTGTGGTCAAGAACAGAAGGAAGATGTCAGCAAAAATGGCAGAGTAAGGACCTTCAAAACTTCTGTCCTCCATGCAATGACAGAACTCTCAAAAAAAAAAAAAAACAACTTGTCAGAAAGAATGTCTTCAGAACTTTGTAAATTAACTAAAGGCTTGCAGCAACCCAGAAAGCATTTGTTCAAGAAAAACAACTGAATCTCAGAACAGCAAGCCTTGTGGCATTTTAACTTGCCCTGGTCCCATCCCACTTGCTTACATCACCCCTGGTAACTTGGAAAAATAACATAATTTTAAACAATAAAAAATAAAATAAAATAAAATTCCCAGGAAAGCCACCAGAGGGAGCAGAACACAGCTGGAGCTCTTTCAAAGACCAAAATCCCCCAAAGCGGTCATTATTTCACCTGTGTGATGGTTACCTGAAAGCCCCCACGTGCAAGCTGTGTTTGACTAGTCAGGGAGCTCCCCCTGTATAAAAAGCCTTCTCCCGAGGCATCACGGGCAACAACAGGTTACAGGCCATTGTCAATGTTTTAATTTCCTGGCTGCCTGAAGCAGTGAATAACAGTTGGGGCAAATGATAGACCAGCTGGAATACTTCAAGGAAAAGCTGGGGAATGAGATGTCCACAGAGGTTTTTTTTAGGATGGGAGAGGGAACACAGGACAGGGATTTCAAAGGAAGTACTGTACAGGGTTTTACCAAAGTTGTATGATAACACATTCCATATTTTCCATGATCTCTTGGACCTTTACCCAAACCAGTTCAAAAACTGAGGCTGGGTTGGTGAAGAAGACTTACAGGGAGAGGTAAATAATCTTATAGGAATCCAAAAGCAAATGGGAGGGTCACAGTACCAAGCTGAGGGAGTTCTTGGGAAAAGAGCAGTAAAGTTTAAGCTCACAGTCATAGGTAACACAAGATACCTCCCCAGGCACTGTTCTGTTCTAATGCTTTCACTCGTTTTTAAAATGCTTTTTGTTAAAAATAATGACTGTATGCCAACTATTATATTAAATGTTCTTTCATTATCTGTGTGAAAAGAAGTTAACACAATAAACATACTTTGTTGTATATGGATTTTTAGAAAATAAAATGTCAGAAAGTACTTCCCTAATATTCTTCTAAGGTTGAAGGATGACTGGGATGGAGATTGCCTGTTGGTCTGTTATCTATTACTATGGATCATGAACCCTCAGTATTTCACTGGACACATGGCCAGATGGAATAAGAACTACACTTCCCAGCTTCCCTTGTTGCCCATTTTGACCATGTGATTACTTCCCAGCCAGTGGGATATATGTTAGAACTAATGGGTACACCATTAGTCCCGTCCTCTTTCCAGTTGCAAACATAAAGGCTGGAGATCCAGCAGCCCTCTTGAACCAAGATGGCACTGGGAATGGAAACTCAGGAGAAGATGATGGAAAGAACCTGGGTCCCCAACATTATAACATTATAACCAACCTACTTATCTCTCAGTATCTTACACTTAAGGGAAAAATCAAGTTATAGCCTGTGTAAACTATTTGTATTTGAGATTTTCTGTTACTCATAATCAAACCTAATCCTAAAGGACAAAATAATCAAATAAATTGATCAACTTATCATCAATAAGATAAAGCAACTTTTTCAGAATTGCAATAAAAGCTACCTTTGAACACAGTAGTTGTCTCATGTTTAGTACTAAGCCTTTTCTTCTAGCAGTTATGTGAAGCATTTCAAAAGCAATTGAAAAAATAACAAAATACTTTAACATTTAAAATCATTAATAGCAATAGAAGAATTCTGATTTTCAAGAAAGTATTGTTAATAATTACAGAAACTGAGGGAAAGTATTTACTCTCAATATTGTTTTAACTTTTGCTCCTCCTTTTAAGCTATTCACAGGCCTTTCAGGAGAAAGTCCTATTTTGACCTTATTTACCTATGAATTAAGAGGGATTTAAATATTCCTCTTCAACATCTCATTTAAAACTCCAAACAAGTCTCTGAGGTGGGTATTTTTTTATTCATTTTACACTTGATGAAAATGAGGCTTGGAGAATCAAATCCCTTGCCCAGCGTTAGGTGGCGTGGAGCCAGATTTAAACAGCATTGCCTCCAGGGCTGCAGAAAAGTTCGACAATGAAGAGCTCACCTGGAGCTTTGGGAATCAGCCTCTACTCAAGGGGGTGTCCCTAGGACCACTGAGATTAAGCCAGAGCTCCCAGGGCCTGATGATGAAGGTCACACTCATTAGCATGGCCTTCGAGGCACCCCCATCACCACCTAACATACCTTCCCAGCTTCTGCTCCCACACATGACCCCACATCGCCAAGCCTGGGGTGCTCCCTTGGGCTGAGCAGGCCTTCCCCTCCTCTCTTCTCCCTGATAAAATCCTGATCCCATGAGCTGCATCCCAATGCCCTCTCCTCTGTGGAGCCTTGTCTGATTCCCACCATCTTTGTTGCTCCTTCTGCTGTGCACCCGTGCCCTCTGCTTCTGTCTCTATTAAAATTTGAATTTCTCTGGCCTAGGGATTTGCAGTTCATGGTTGTTCCTTTGGCTTCAGTGCAGGAACCAAGCTTCTGCATGTTGTTAGCATTTGCTGAACCTAATATTTTGCACACAGTTGGTGCTTGTTGCATTAAACTCTGGGTTTTATTTTTATACTCTCATGTTACTCCAAAATGTTTGGTTTTCCTAGTTTCTTTATGTTTCCCTTCAAGCTTAGCAGAAAATATCTAGATTTATGTGAACTTAGAGGAATTGAATCATCATTAAAGGAGCCAGATGGACACTCTCTGCAGAACTGGCCATTTAATTTCTTGGACCCCACAATGCTTGACATTATATGACTGCCTTTTTACTGAGCCCCCAAGAATTTGTTCTTTCCTAGAGGTTTGTGATCCCTTTGAGGGCAAGAATTGTGTCTTATCCCTGGATCCTGAATTGCCTAACAGTGGGCCTAGAACCTATTAGGTGCTGGCTGGTCTGCATCATGGGCAGTTACCCAATGCTGAATTTTATCTATCTGGTTTTCCATGTACAAGTTCTTGACATCCATGGTTAAATTTATTCTTACATATTTAGTTGTATTTAGTTACTATTTTAAATGGAGTATTTTTCTCGATTTCCTTTTCAGATAGTTCATTACTAGTTTGCAGAAACATCACTGATTTTGGCATATTGATCTTATACCATGCCATTTTGCTGCATTCACGTATTAGCTCTAGTAGCCTTTTTGTGGATTTTTCAGTATTTTCTCTATATAGGATCATATCATCTGCAAATAGGGAAACTTTTATTTTCCAATTTGAATACCTTTTATTTATTTTTTCTTTCCTAATTGCTGTGGATAGAACTTCCAGTATATTGTTGAATAACAGTAGTGAGAGTTGGCATCTTTGGGGGAAGCTTGTAGTTTTCACTTTTGAGTGTGATGTTAGCTGTGGGTTTCCCATATATGTCCTTTGTTGTGTTGAGGAAGTTCCCTTGTGTTACTAGTTTCTGAAGTGTATTTATCAAGAAAGGGTGCTGGATTTTGTCAAATACCTCTGTGAGTCTATTGAAATGAACATGTGTTGTTTTTTTTCCCCTTCATCCCATTAATGTGGTATACTATATTAATTGATTTTCTTAGGTTGAGCCACTCTTGCATTCCTGGGATAAATCCCACTCGTATATATGTATATAATCCTTTTAATGAGCTGTTGGATTCAGTTTGTTAATATTTAGTTGAGTATATTTGCATCCATACTCATTAGGGATATTGGTCTGTAATTTTCTTTTCTTGCAATATCTGTACCTGGCTTTTGTATTAGGCGATGCTGGCCTCATACAATGAGTTAGGAAGTGCTCCCTTCTCTTGAATTCTTTGGAAGAGTTTGAGCAGGATTGCAATCAACTCTTCTTTGAATGTCTGATATTATTTGCCAGTGAAGTCATCTGTTCTTGGACTTTCTTAGGATGCCAGTTCTTCACAAAGCAATATACATATTCAATGCAATTCTAATCAAAATTCCAATAGCATTCTTTGCATAAATGGAAAAGCCAATCATCAAATTCATATAGAAGGGTAAGAGGACCAAAACAGACAAAACCATCTTGAAAAAGAAGAATTCACACTTCCTGATTTTAAGATTTATTACAAAGCTACAGTAATCAAAACACTGTGGTACTGGTACAAGGAGAGTTATACAGACCAAAGGAAAAGAACTGAGAATTCAGAAATAAACCCTTACATCTATGGCCAATTGATGTATCACAAAGATGCCAAGTGCACTCAATTGTGAAAGAACAGTATCTTCAATAAGGGGTGCTGGAAAAACTGGACATCCACATGCAAAAGAATAAAAGTGCACCCCTACCTCAGAGTATATATGAAAATTAATGCAAATAGATCAAAGATCTAAAAATTAGAACTAAAATTCTAAAACTTGTGGAGTAAAACACAGGTAAATATCTTCAGGACATTGTATTAGACAATGGATTCTTAGACTTTACACTGAAAGCACAACCAAGAAAAGATAACATAGCTAAATTGGAAATAATCAAAATTAAAACTTTCGGGCATCTAAGGTCAATATCAAGAAAGTGAAAAAGATGACCTATGGAATGGGAAAAAATATTTGGAAACCATATATCTCATAAGGATTTAATATCCAGAGTATATAAAGAACTCTTTCAATTCAACAATGAAAAGACAACCCAATTATAAAAATGGGCTAAGGACTTGAATTGACATTTCTCCAAAGAGGATATACAAATGGCCAAAAAACACATGAAAAGACGTTCAATATCATTAGCCATTAGGAAGGAAATACAAGTCAAAATTATGAGATACCACTTCACACACACAAGGATGGCTATTATTTTTAAAATGGAAAATATTACAAGTGCTGGAGAGGAAGGGAGAAACAAGAATGCTCATTCTTTGTGGTGAGAATATAAAATGGTACAGCCATGGTAGAAAGCAATATAGAAGTTCCTCAGAAAGTTAGGTACAGAATTACCATATGACCCAGCAATCCCACTTCTAGGTATATACCTAAAAGAATTGTAAGCGGAGACTCGGACATCTGGCATTATCCACAATTGCCAAAAGGTTGAAGCAACCCAAGTGTCTGTCAGCAGATGAATGGATAAACAAAATGCAGCATATATGTGCAATGGATTATTACTCCACTTTACAAAAGAGTGAGATTCTGATACACACCACTACGTGGAAGAACCCTGAAGGCACAGTGTTCAGTGAATAAGTCAGACACAGATGGACAGATTATTGTGTGATTCCACTTAAGTGAAATAGCTAGAAAGTGCAAACTCCCAGAGACAGATTAAAGTACTAGTTATTGGGGAGGGGGGCAGGGAATAGGGAGATAAGGTATAATGTGTGTAGGGTTTTGTTTGGGGTGATAGGAAAGCCCTGGTAATGGATGGCAGTGAGTATAGTGAATATGATTAATCCCACTGAATGATAAGCTTGGGAGTGGTTGAGAACTTTATGTTGTATATATGTTTCCACAATTAAAAAGAAAGATAGAGAGACTAAAGAGACAATGACAATTAAATCTAATGATAATGGAGAAAATGTCCGAATGCACATTATTGGGACAATTGAAAACAATGAAAGATTGTATGCTATCAACTTGATAGCTGTACTTAAGGTGGTGACATAAATGAATATCCTTGTCCTTGAGAAAAGTATGTGGAAGTATTATGTGTTCAAGGAGCATGATGTATGCAACCTACAATCAAATGTTCTGAAAATGATAGATGATAGATAGATAGATAGATAGATAGATAGATAGATAGATAGATAGATAAGAAAGGAAGGAAAGAAGGAAAGGAAGGAAAGAAGGAAGGAAGGGTAAATTTGGTAAAATGTTAAAACTGGTGGATCTCAATATTAGGGAGGCGTACGTTGGAGTTCTCTGTATGGGTTTTGTATTGTTTCTGCAACTGTCCTGTGTTTGAAATTATTTCAAAACAAATTTTTTGTAAAAATTGCAATTTCAAGAAAAACTGTGTTCTTATTTAAAAATTTACAGTAATCTACAAACAAAAATTTTTTAATTATTCATAAGGCAATTTAATCAAGCTGTGTTTATACTGTTAAGTTTCTGAGAAATATTTTGATGTGCTCACAAATATAATTTTTAATAAAAAATAAAACATTAAAAATTGCTAAATACATTGTTTCCCAGCTGCTAAAACAAATAGCATGCAATGGGTTGACATAAACATTGGGAATTTATTGGCCCATAGTTTTGAGGCTAGGAGAAGTCCAAATTTGAGCCTTAGCAAGTTGATACTTTTTCCAGGCAGACTGTGGTGCTCTGGGGCTGGTGGCCAGTCATCCTTGGTCCTCAGCTTTGCCATCACATGGCAATGCACATAACAGCTTCTTCTCCTTTCTTTTTCCGGTCCCTTTGACTTCTAGCTTCTGGCTTCTCCCATGGCTTCTCTCTGTGGCCTTCTCTATAAGACCTATGGTAATTGGATTAAGACACATCCTGATTCCATTGGGTGATGCCTTAAGTGGCATAACCTCATCTGAAGGTCCTATTTACAATGAGTTCACACCCACAGGCATGTTTAAGATTAAGAACATGTTTTCCTGGGGTATATAACTGCAAGCCATCAAACTCTGGTTTCTGTGGAAGAACTTCTCAGTAATACTGACAGTAGACAGAAATATCCACAGAGGCATTTTTCACTGACTCACAATAATTTGACCAAAGACTTAAACCTTTTACTAATCTGAGAAATCTAGTTTAAATGTAGAATGATCTTATTTATTTAAATGCTTTTGAGGTTTTGAATCCATTTATTAAAACTATATTAAGTTCTGGAAACCTGAGGAGTTATTTCTTTCACATCTGTGGAGGGCTATCTATAATTTTTATACGAAGTATTACATGTATTATACTCTTAAATTTGCATAAGTATTACTAAAAACTTAAGCAAAACTTTTCTGTTCTTAGTGTAACATCAGAACCTAGGAGAGTTTAAATTTTGTTTATTTTATTCTAGGTAGTTTATCTTCAGGAATTGCCTGGATCCCCAAACATTGCCAGATATGTGGAGAATCAAACAAAAGACTACCGTATTGAAAGGTTTTAGTCAAATTAAAAAAAACTGAAAGATTTTGCAAGTTCCTTTGCAACTAGATATGGCCATGTGTTTAAATTCTGCACAATGGGATGTAAGCAGAAGTGTAATGTTCAGTTTTTGTCAACAGATGGTAGGCTGGAATTTGTAGCCTGAACCAAAATGGGCTGATTGCTTGCTAAACCAAAGAACAACAAAATCAACATTCCCCGTAGAATTAAAACAAGACCCAAACTTTCATAATATTCCAAATGTCCAGGATATAATCTAAAATTACTCAATATATGAAGACCCAGGAAATTCTCAACAACTACAAGGGAGAAGATATTCAACATTCATCAACCTTGAGATGACCCAGATGTTGGAATTATCAGGCAAAGACCAAAAAGGACTTACTAATTAAAATCATGACCTAAGAAGCAAGGCTGAACATTCTGGAAATGAAAGGAAAGATAGCAAATCTCAGCAGAGAAATAGAAGCTATGAAAAGAACCAGATAGGAATTTTAGAACTGAAAAATACTTGAGGATGGTTCAATAGAAATTATCCAATATGGACAACAGAGTGAAAATTTATATTGTGGGATAACATCAAAAAGTTCAAGATTTGTGTCATCAGAGACTCAGAAAGAGAGGAGAAAGAGTATGGTGCAAAGGAAAAACTACTTGAAGAAATAATGTCTGCAAACTTCCCAAATTTAGCAAAAGGCGTAAACTTATAGATTTGAGAACCTCAGCAAATCCTAAAAAGGTTAATTTGAAGAATTCCACACCCCCAAAACATAAACTTTGAGCCACATTCCAATTATTATTTTTGAGATGCAAAGATCACCATCCATGAAATGTGGCTTTTTTCCCTATAAAATTGTTACAGTTATGGAAAAAGTTGTATCAACATCATGACTTACAGGCGGTGATTCTCTGAAGCATGAGCCCACTGTTCTGTTTGGCTACAGGTGAGAGGGGCCGCTACTGCAAGGCATGTCGGTTGTGATAACACCAGTGATTCCGCAGGCACCTCCTCCCTAACAGTGATAGCAACTCCACAGGCCACTCGTTAATGCAGTGAGGTCCTGAGTAAGGAGAGCCTGACTGGGAAGTTGCAGAGGCTGGACTCAAATACAGGTCTGTCCTGCTGATTCCAAAGCCGTTTCCACACAGACTTTGGATGATTCTAGAAGGAGACCTCAGTGCAGGCAGAAGGAAATTCCAATTTTAATTTCTGGGAAAGTTGCAATGTTAATTTCATGAAAATCCCTTCCACCAAGGAAGTCTGGAAAAGAATGGCAAAGTTTTATGGGGACCGACACAGGAAAGGAGTGATGGGGGCAGAAGGTGAGGAACTGCATTCAGAAGGCGCTCTGGTTCTGACAGGATCTCAGCAGCAGCAGGGAACTCAGAAAATCGCCAGAACGCTGAGCCTGTTTCCTCCTTTGCAGAAAGGGCCAACAGTACCTCCTTATCTGGGATTTTGAGACTCAGTTTTGCACACTGTTAACGACCTTCACGTACGTAAGAAACGACAGAATGTTTTTAATCTGGGGAACTGCAAGGGAGAGAGACACGGAGATGGATGCTGTTACGGTGCCCGCGAGTCAAATTCGAGACAGCTAAACTGAAATTTTGGAGAGCCTTTATTAGCCAGCTGGCGACTGCTTACCGTCACTCCATGCAGGGAGTTTAGTGAGCAGCCCCCTCCTGAGTTTGCTGAAAGCTTATATAGGCAAAAACCACATCCTGATTATGCAGTAAGCTCATGAACAGAAGCAGATAGCAACCTTTTGATTGGTTACTGTTTTTAGTGACACACAATGTTTTTGATGATTACATGGCAACTACATACAAGGAAATTGGCATCAATATTCTTGGTACTATAGCAAGCTTTAGTAACAGAAGCAGAGCTGGCGGTTAGTGATTGGTTACTTAAGTAACATTGGCACAGAAGTTGGTACAAAACTTGCACAAAGAGTTTCGCTTGGGGGAGAGTTTCGCTTGGAGTTAGTACAACTATTGGGAAGGGGTCATGCTTGGCTAATGCATACAACCGCAGTTTCACTTTTTTTTCTTAT
>PVKY010013962.1:0-10793 GCA_004027775.1 Bradypus variegatus | reverse complement strand
AAGGCGATGCTGTGTCGGAAGTTATATGCTCTGGTGGAGTAGCTCTGTCTGCCCAGCAAAATCCAGTGATGCTGCCTCAAGTTCATTTTGCCTCACTGACCCTCCCATCTAACTAAGCGAGCACTGGTAGTCCGATGTTTCTCTCTTGCCTTATGGGGCCCTCGCCCCAGTTGCTGTCTGGAAGGGAGCTCAGCAACTGCAGGTGTGCTGACCGCAGGCCTGTGGGGATGGCACACGCCAATCCATTTCTACTAAACTTTGGTGTTCCTTCTCAATCATTTCTCATAGGAGGACATCTGCCTGTTCCCTGCAAAGTGGGGAGCATTGCCAACTAGGCTCTTTCCACAGTGTCCTCTTTGACGCAGACTCTATGTTTATTATGTGGATACACCTGGAGCCCCCCCTCCTGACCCCTCCCCTTTAAGCCTTTCCAAGTGAAAGGCAGGCTCTATGACCCTTCTTTACCTGCCACTGAGAATGAAAGTAAAATATAAACTTTTATGATCTTGTTCTTGTCTGAATTTCATTGGCATAAAAGAGAACTCAGTGATGTTTTTATATGGCTATTGAAAAACATTGTTTATCCTCATATTTCATATCTATTCTAACATAATAGCAGAGACTTAAGTATAGTCCCTGTTAGGTAGTGAGTTCCTTTGAGGACGGAGACAGAAAGCAGAATTCCTGACTCCCGTTCCCAGAGTTATTGCCCGCTGACTGTGAACTCCGTGATAGCAGGGATGACATATTATCCATTTTTGTATGTCCAGAGCTTGGCGTGAGGCCTGGTACCTGATGCCACTCACACTGTTAAACCGAAAGAATTCACCCTTTCCAAATGTGGCTTTTCTGGGACTCTATTTCTGCTCTTGGGTCTAAGGAGCAATTGGCCATGAGATCCCACTGGGAGCAGCCCTGGAGAGCCTGCCTCAGCCCAAGGGACTCCGCATGTCCAGGCCCCTTCCTCTGTCACTGAGCCACGTGAAGCAGGTGTGTCCGTGTGGCAAAGCCCCAACTACAACTGAGGGAATACCTCTGTTTGGCAGGATTGCGATGCCTAAGCCTGTTATTAGCAGAAGTTGGAAGTGGCCTTAAAAATGAGATTACCTGACTGGTGTGACTTAGAAAAGGGGCTTTGTGATGATTTTGAGGGAAAAATTCTATGGCAAACCTTTACTCCCTATGGAATGAGACCACAGCAAAGGTTGGTTGAAGGAAGACTAATACTAGTCCACAAAAACATGGCTTCTGTGGTAAATTGCTTGCAAGGATGGCTGCCAATAATTTGTGCGATCACTGTACACTCTTCTCACACTTCCCTCAAAGAAGTGAAGTCCGTGACCCTTCTCCTTGAATTGGGGATGGTCCCAGGACTTGCTTTAACCCACAGAATGGGGCATAAGCGATGCTGGGTGACTTCTGGGCCTAAGTCTTACAGGCCTTGCAGCTTTTGTTTTTGTATTCTTGGGAGCCAGATGCCATGTAATGAAGTCTGAGCTATCCATCTAGAGAGGCCACAGAGAAAGAGAGAGAGAGGTGCGGGAGGGCCCTGGAGGGTAAAAGTCCACATGGAGGAGAACTTAGGGGACCCACTTGATAAGCAACACCAATGGTGTGTGAGGTCATCTTGGGTCTTGGATCTTCCATCCACAATTGAGCCAACCCAGTGACAACACATGGAGTCGGGATGAGCCATCCTGGTGAGACTCCAATTCCTGCCCCAAGGAATCATGAGCAATAACATGGCGATGTTTTAAGTCACTACATTTTGGGGTTTTAGAGCCATGGGTAAATGAAACCGTTCCAATGATTGGCCAGGTGACGGAGTGACTTCTACTGGCATTTGTGTGGTGTCTTTGTTGTTTGTGGCAGTGGGGCTGGGATTCCCACTGTATTCATGGAGAATGCCTCCATCAGGAAGAGTATGAGGGTTCACTGTCAGGTCTTTCTGCCTGTGGATTATGTAAAGGAAGGGCAGGTTCTCAACACGGAGCCACTCCAAGACTTCCTCCTGGTTTTGGCTGGCACCTGGAAGGCTCAAAGATAAAAGAATGAAACACCAATATTGTGAGATCAGCCTTTCTCAGGGGCCATGACTGGGTGAGTGAGTTGGAAAGTAAGGGCATTAAGGAGGTCCTGGTAAAATTCTAGTCCAAATTGCCAGACCGGCTTTGTTTGCAGATGGTTTCCAGGATTGATGCTCTGCTGCTAAATTTGGGTATGGTGATTTTCAGGTCTGCTAGCTAGAGTTCTGGTTCTTTATTTCAGTCCTTTGTCTCTTTCTCCATCTGTCTAGTGGGAAGACCCAGCTTTGTTTTTATCAGTCTCTTTTCCAGGGGACCCTGAACCCCAGCATTGCAGTCCTGCCCCACACTGCCAGGGTTTCATGCCTACCTGCATCTCTGGATATCACTTGTTCCAGGACTTTGTCCTGCGTGTGTGTCCACATCCCTCTTCTTCCCTGCTTGCCTGGACCACCACCTGTTCTTTGCTAACATCTGTGTGATACCATGTTCCATATGTTTTCTTCATTTCCTTATAGCTCCTGGAACTTAATTTTTCTGCCCTCAGTCCCTGCTGGTCCTTACCGAATCTGCACCGTCCCCTTGAAACATCAGGTCATTTAAGGCTGTGCTCAGGACACAATCAAATTCCCCTTCCTCACATCCCTTTAGATATTTGGTAACAAGCTTTGTATCACCTTGAATCATCTCTTTACGCTGAATCTTGCTGGCTCCCATATTATCAAGTTCACCCATTTCTGGATATAATTTGGCTCATCAATATTCTTCTTAAAAGGTGGCATACAGAAGAGATTCACATATTTCAACAATGACTATAGCAGGGATATCATTTCCTATGCTAAGGGCATTATATTTTGTTAATTATGCCTATATTTATGTTATTTTGTACCAGCATTTTAAAGATGTTTCATCAAGGTTTTGTTGGCACTGCAGCTTACATAATTTTAGGGACTCTCTTTAATAAAACATGAAATTACTAATACAGAGCTGATTTCAAGACCGGTGCAAATGAGTGGTCCTAAGTAGAAGTTTATTAGTTTCACTATAAATCTGCCTCTAGGCTCATAATAGTATTGTCTGTTAAAATTCCCAGATCTTCTTCACCAGAACTGCTGTCTAATCAGGCGTCGGCTCCGTGTTAGTGTACCCTATTAAATTTAACCTGTGCTTAGCACATGGGGTTGTGAGGAGGATTAAGTGAGGGGTATGTGTGGGTCCTAGGGCAATGCCTAGCAAGTACAGCATGCAATAAATGTTAGCTATTGTTTTTATTGCTTAATACAAGGACTTTGGAAGATAATTTATCTTCCAGATTCTTAATTTTCTCTTTGATGTAACAGAGATAATACCTGCCCTACCTTTTTCTTAGGGTTATTGTGAGGTTCAGATAATGAAACACTTAAATGTGGTTTGTAAACTGAAAAACAGTATTTTACATGCAAGGTATTGTTCTTGAGGTTTCAGAACTTTATCAAAGGCTATGTTTAGAAAAAGAAGACTTGACTTTGGCTGAGGTACAGACCTCGGTAGAGGTGGGACTGGGCAAAGGACAAGAGGTGTAAGTGTGGCAGGTGCTGGAGGTAGGGAGCTGGACACACGGTTTGACATTCAGACCTTCAGAAAAGATGAAGTAAGTTGGATCTGAGAGATAGTGGTCTAATTTTACAAAAGAAAAGAACCAGAAGGCTATTGTGTGGCTTTCTACAACTTGGCCCTGTGACGGTTGGGTGCACGAGTCAACGTGGCCAGGTGATGGTGTCCAGGTGTCTGGTCAAGCAAGCGCTGGCCTAACCGTTACTGCAAGGACATTTCGTGGCTGGTTAGTAAACCAGACTGCTGGGTTATTAAATCTTCAGTCAGCTGATTTGCATCTGTGGCTGATTACCTCTACAATCAACTAAGGGAGTGTCTTCCACAATGAGAGAATCCAATCAGCTGGATTTAATCCAATCAGCTGAAGACTTTTAAGGGAGAGGAGAGAACTTTCATCTCTCCTTCAGCCAACCAGCCTCTCCTGGGGAGTTCACTGAAGACCTTCATGGGAGTTGCCAGCTCGCTGCCTGCCCTATGAATTTGGACTCGTGCATCTCCCCACTTGTGTGAGGCACTTTTATAAATCTCATATTTACAGATATCCCCTGTTGGTTCTGTTTCCCTAGAGAACCCTGACTCATACAGGCCTAGGTTCACCAGTCCCTTCTTCAGCCACCTCACTGCATTCTCCCAAGCCTCTGCCTGGAGAAGTCCTACGTATCCTTTGGGTTCAGGGGAGCTTCCTCTATGGGGCTTCCCCTGTACTCCCTGGCCCTCTGGAGCCTCCCAGAGGCAGAGTTAAGGGTTCCTTTG
Organism: Bradypus variegatus; assembly: GCA_004027775.1. Lineage (NCBI taxonomy): Eukaryota > Metazoa > Chordata > Mammalia > Pilosa > Bradypodidae > Bradypus > Bradypus variegatus. The sequence continues at coordinate 6,423 of PVKY010013962.1, read as the reverse complement.
AAAGCACTTCTTCACTGAAGTCTGAGGGGGCCCAGATTTTTGGACTGCACCCAAAAGGCACTTAATAAAAGTTTAATCAACGAAGACATTTGGCGAAAATAACTTGAAAATTGAGAGGGAACTCAAGGCCGGGATTCGCAGATAAGAGGACGGTGCACTCAGAGCATGATGAGCCGCTACCAGGCGCAGCCCTGAGAGACAGGAGCATCCTGCCGGGGGGGGGGACACCTGGCGACAGCACCCGGCGAGTCCCCCGGATGGGGGCGTGCCCGGGCACGGGGGCGGGGCGCCTAGGAGGCGTGGTCCGGGGGCGGGGGCGTGGTGTGGCCTGTGGGGCTTTCCGCACCGGGGGCGCGTCCGTCGAGGGCGCGGGCGGGGCTTCCGCCGCGAGGGGCGGGGCGCGCGCGCGCGCGGGGGGGCTCTTACGGCCTCAGCCAGGGAATTTCAATTTGAAACCGAGCAGAGGGCTGAGGCAGGCGCGCTGCCGGCGGCCGGGCTGCAGCGGGACGGGACCCCGCGGCGCGCGGCGAGCGACGAGCGACCTCCTGAGGCACGGCGTGGGGTAAGGAGGCGCGCGGGCTGCATCCGGGATGGCGGGCTGGGCGGGCAGCCGCGCCGAGCCGGGCCGAGCGCCCTGACCCGCGGAGCTGCTGGGCGCCTCGGGTTTCCCTCTGGCTGCAGCGGGAGGCTGAGCCCGGGCAGGAAGCGGCGGCCAGACGGTCCGGCCGGGGGCAGGGCGGCGGCGGCGGCGGGATTGTCTGCGGCTCGCTCCCTCCCCCTTCTCCACTCCTTCCCGACCCGTCACCCCCACCCCCGGCCCGGGTCCCGTTGCTCCGGACCGGGACCCTTGCCCCTGGGCTCCGGTCGCGTTGCGGGCCCCGCCGAACAGCGGCTGACACGAGCCCGACTGCGTCTCGAGCGGGTGCTTCGCCGGAAGCCCCCCCGGAGGGTGCTTCTGCAAGGGGCGCGTTTGCGGGCGGAGCGGGGGCTGCAGGGCGCGGGCGGGGACGCGCCGGGTAGGCGGGAGCGCGGGCAGGGGTGCACGGGGGCGCACGGCCTCCGCTGCCAGCGCTCTAATGCAACTCCTTGCGTGTCTCCCCCGACGGCTTGGGATGGGGCCGAGGGTGGGGAGCGTGTTCAGGTGAGCCGCGGGGAGACGGGCTGTGGGAGACCCTCTCGGAGCGTGGGAGGCTCTGCGTCGCCGCTGGGGCTCTGCGCCTGGGCGTCCGCGGACCGCGTGCCCACCCGGGAACGCCGCCCCCAGCACCCGGCTGGCCGCCGAGGTTCCCAAGATCCCTGACCTCCCCGAGGTCACGCTTTTCCGGCGAGGTTGGAAGAGCTTCCGCCTCGCGGCTGTGATTTTCGGAAGGAGGGTTCTCTGCCTGGAGCCTACTGAACTGACCGAGGACTGCCTTTCCCTGCAATTCTGCGTCCCCACGGCTCGCGGCTCCTGTTCTTGAGAGCCCCGGGTGGGTGGGGAGCTGGAAACCTAGAGGCGCTGTGGGTGTATTTTCTCTTTTCTGAATCACATCTTCTCTTTAGTTTCATGAACTTCTTAGCACCTGAAATGGCATGTGTGCCAGGTGTCTTGTTTTTCTTGGTACTGTTAATTTTTTTTTTAAATAATGGTTTTCACTGTTTTTTTGCCTTCACTCCTCCATTTTCCTCAGTACCCTGTTCATTTTTCCCCTTGTAGTCTCACTGGACTTCTCCCACCAGAATCTATGACTTACATATCCCCCATCCATTTATGTTACCATATTGAGAATTCGCGTTTTAATCGATGTCCTATCTTTTCTCCTTGGGTTTAGCATTTGAGGGAAACTGAGTCAATTTCTTGCCCGCCTGGGGGGACGGGAATTTAGAGTTCAAAGGCTTTAAGCATGTTTTTTCTGGGAAGCGAATAGCGCTTAATCCTGTTCAGCTTGGGTCTGCAGGCTCCTGGCTGTGTGTGAGAACTCGCTGGCTTGTCCTTGCAGCCGCTGGTAGGGCTGCATTGCATTGCAGTCTTGAATTGTGATAAGGGCCAACAGGGTACATCCTTTAGGCTGAGAGTTTGACACAACTTTTAAAGAGCGAGGCAGCGGCACCAGTCAGAGCAATAGTGCTGGTTCCTTGAACTCAATTTGAGAACCACCTTCAGACCTCACTCAGATGGAGGTTATTGGAGAACTAATGGCTTGGAACAATAGTGTGGATTTAGGGCTAATTTAATCCTACCCTGTCTCCATCACTTCTTGGGCAGAATTTTCTACTGAAGTCAGAAGTGGTCTTGTGTGCAGCACTGCTGAGACAAGAAGCTGCTCATGTAGAGTAAGGGGAGGGGACAGTTTCTTTCCTTTTAGAAAGCCCTCTTTAGGAAAGACCTGCACATAACAGTTCTTTACTGTTTGCGTCTAGTCGAAGTAGTCAGGGCGCTGTTTGCATGACATTAGAGAGAAAACGTGTGGATGAATTGAGCAGCCAACCAATGGCAAACTCTTGAGCTCTAAATTGGTTGGGGGTTGCTTAAAAAGATTAAAAGCAATATAAAAAAAATCACTTAAAATTATTGCTAATTTGTGTAAAAAGCCTAAACTGCTATGGGATATTTTGCAGCAACTGGGTATGTATTTTTAAGTCTGAAATTTAATTTCAAGTATTAAGAGGCAAATTTGCAGATTGAGGGGAGAAATCTGATGGGAGACCCTCCAAAAAATAACTATGCAAGTAAAAAATGGAGAAATTCAAATAGCTCTTCTTATACTTCAAGAGGTAGCTTTTAGTATAGTTTTGCTCTTATACATATGGGTTCCTCAGGTGTAGGTGACAGAGCCACTGAGAATTGTGAGCCCTTGGGAATTTTGTGATTCTTCTTGGGGAGCTTGTTGGGTTCTTTGCTTCTTAAAATAATGTTCTTGTGGTTTACCCTTTCCAAATTACCAGTTCTGAAGTCAAAAGTCACCAGAATTTAAAAATAGATTTTTAAAAATCAGAACTGTGACCACGTGTACTATCCAACCACATGCTTTCAACTAAAAATACTTGCAAAGATGACAAAGTAGTCCTTAACCAAAATATTTATTGGTAAAATTACTCTGTAATTTGTAATGTCGTATAGTTATGTTTAACATCAGGTTTTGCTCTGAATCACCACTCTCACGTTACTGTGGCTAGAAAACTACAAAGGTTGTGGAAACGTGGGGTTTATATTTTATATAGCAGAATGCTAAATATTTTTGAAGGTTTGACTTTGCTTCTGTTTCCACAGGAAAGAGTGGGCCTCTTTTTTTTTTTTTTTTCAGTTGAAGTCATCTGTTTTAAAACTGGGCTTTTTTGAAAAGGATGAATTGCTAGTAGTTTTATAAGGAAATAAAATAGTTTCTAGTGATCAGTACTGCTCACAGTCACCTTTTGCATTTCTAAAATCCATGTTGTTTACTTTTAGAAAACAAAGGATGTGCCTACCTCCCCAACCCTACCTTTATTTAGAAATCTCTCCAGTGGCCTTTTTTGTTTTTCTTTTTTTTCAGATTCGGCATTGCTGGACCTAACCACTGGGTCTTCTTACAGATTTAAAAGCCTCAAGTGAATGTTTGTGCTGGCCTCAGTAGTCAGCCAATCCTAGCCAGCCCCCATCTAACCCTTTTATAGAATCCTGGAATCTCAGGCCTGGACCTTTAGGCGTCAGCAAATCCACTTCTCACTTCCCCCTTCTCTCCAGCACACAAACACTTCCAGCCTCTGTGAAAGGCCCCGAGTTAACAGAAGATCTGTATGTGATTCCCCCACAGATTCCAGGCAGAGCATCCTTTGGGAATGCCATGTTTTGGCACAAAGCAGCAACTTGGTAGTCATAAGATTTCTTTTGTTCCTCTGCTTGGACAGTGCCCCAGACTGAAATCTAAAGCGGAGTCCCTGCCTGGTATCATGGAGTACATAGGGGAGTGGCCTCCGATTTAGCTACCAATACTGCATTTATTGTATTTATTTGGAAGTTACAGATAATTCTAAATTAAGGTAAGCCAAAAAGGAAAGGAAGAAATCATCTCTAAAATCAGCTAGAAATAATTGATAGTTGTAACCAATAGTTTTTTTTAGCTTTTTCTATAAAGAGTGTATGCATGAGAGAATATATATATTTCCTGTCTGAAGTAACTCCACATTGTTTATACTTAGTAACTATTTGATGAATTAATGCATTGTGCCTTGATGTTAATTATATTGGAGGCCCTTTCAGTGAAGATTTTTTGAATATTGGAGTTGACTTTGTAGATGCTGGTTGTTTTTCATGTAAAGTATAAGGAATTTGCTTTTCTTAACACTGGATGGACATAATTCCCCTTGTTTTGTGGGATCTGTGTGGGTTTTTAAGGCATGTTTTTCATGTCTAGCAGGGTATATAGTCTGTACATTATTTCTCTTAAATACCTAGTGTTTGGGATAGTATTTATTTTAATGACAGTTTCACTGGTTTTCTGAACTTTTTCATTGAAATGACATCTTTTTACCTCTTAATATAGGAATAGGCCTCAAATGACATATGTATACATTCTTACTGTTTCTGGATTTTATTTCAAAGATTGAAATTTCACATTCTCAGTTGCTTTAAAATGGAAATATGTTTTCACTTCACACATATTTCTCCTCATTATGGTACTTTTTTCACTTTAGCATATTGGAGCCATAAAAGTCGAAATGTATATAGTCTCCCAAGCAGTCTTTATGGTAACATGGAATGCATTGAGGAGTAAGATTTCTCTTTTTATTTTATCTGAGAGGTGTGTTAAGTAAGGTTTTGTTTTAGGTAGCCAAGCTGAAATTTTATATATAGACAGCCCTATCTGATGTCAACTTAAGAACCAGAGGGCCTGGAAGGGGTTCCGCAGTGGTCTTGCCACGGGGCACCCATCCACAGGACCTTCCTGCCCAGTTCCAGTAGGGAGCTCACCATGTCCAAACTAAATCCTTCATGCTGTGATTGAAAAGCCAGTTTGTCCTCTTGTTTTGCTGTTTTTATGACCTCACTCTCAGCCTTTGTGAAGGGATTTTTTAAATACTTAAAGATTTATGTTTCCTTTCAGGATAATTGTGGTTTTTAAAACTTCATATAGATCTGATTAGCAAGCCTCTAAGCATCAGCTCCACTCTTTGAATTCAGGATTCCAGACCTGATGAGCTTCTGAGCTGGACTGTACACCATTGTAGCAACAGTGCTGAGTTTAGTCGTGTTTTTCAGAATTTCCTAATGCTGTGTCAACATATATGTACATATCCCAGTAGCTTGATGACATAAAATTAAAATGTAATTTTGCACTCTGCCATAATTCTTAGGTTCTCTTCCATTTTGTTCAAATAGGCTGCTTTTTCCATCGTGGATTCATCAACCTTAAGAGTCAGAAGGGAGCTTGGGGATCATTTAGTTCCGACTCAGCCTGGGGTGGGGAGTGGGGTTAGTGGGAAGGTGGGCCTCAGGTTCCTGAACTGCCTGAGACTGAAAAAAAGGGTGTGTGTGTGTGTGTGTGTGTGTGTGTGTGTGTGTGTGTGTGAGAGAGAGAGAGAGAGAGAGAGAGAGATCATGCGTGAAAGAGAGAGAGATTGATTTTTGGGAGCAGCTTTTTCAAGTGTTTTGGGAGATAGAAACGTTTGGACTGTTGATCTAGTTTAGTTCTTATTCTTGAGATTAGAAAATCAAAGTCTTGAGAGGTAGTCTTTTTGTTGTTGTAACTCTATAGCAATTTCATTATTAATATAGCAATTTCATTATTAATTTTTCCCTCCTTCCTAATTGTACTTAATTCCATTCAGTTGAGTTTTTTTAGTTGACCCCTTTTGCACAATTGGCAAGGTTAAACTGAATTCTGATACAATCTTGGCTGGACATACTCTTACCTATGAACTGGATGAATGTGTTTTGGTTTCCTTACAAGTTTCTTTGCTGGAAATATTGATTAGAAAGTTTCAATAACAAATCTGCATTTTTTGGTCCCAGTAAGCTAAGTGACCTTGGACAAATTATTTCTCAAAGCCTCAGTTTTCTTACCTTTAATATGGGGGCAGTAATCACACCTACCTCATAGAGTTATGTGAGAATTAAAAGAGTTTATACTTATAAAATGCTTCACGTAATGCCTGGCATCTGTGAAAATTGTTGGGTTAAGAAAAGACAGTGGGTTGCTCAGGGTAAGCAAATTTTTTTGCAGTGGTCAGGAAAAATTATCTGTGTGGAAGTATGATATGAAACTAATTCCCTATGTTGATCACAAGTTGAAACCACTTTTTAACAATTACAGTACAGTGTCTTTAGAATTTTTGAACTTTTAGAAAACTGTTGTAAACTCTGTTCACCCTTTTTGGTAGTGCACGGAAGAGTATATATATGGCAGAGCTCTTTGGATCTAGTTGCAGTAACACAGGGAGAATGTAGTCTTTTTTTATGTTGCC
>PVKY010013961.1:0-10789 GCA_004027775.1 Bradypus variegatus | reverse complement strand
TTCTCCATCCTCAGATCCCATCCAGGATCATCCTTGGCATTTAATTGTCATCTATTTAGACTGTCTTTTTTTTTTTCAATTGTGGAAACATATATACAGCCTAAATCTTCCCATTCCACCCCCTCCCTAGCATTCCATTAGTGGGATTAATCACATTTAGAATGTTGCAATGCTATCACCTTCCCACCATCCATTTCTACAAGTTTCCCTTCACCCCAAACAGAAATCCTATACTCATTTCTTAACTCCCCATTGCCCCTTCCCCCCTTCTCAGAACACCTACTCTACTTTTTGTCTCTGTGTTCATATTCTCTGATACTTTCTTTGTGTTTACCATGGGGCTTAAATTTAACATCTTAAATCTATAACAATCTTGTTTTCCTTTTATACCTACTTAACTTCAATAGGATACATAAACTATGTTCCTATACTCCATCATTACCCCACCTTTATGTAGTTCTTGTCAAAAATTACATATTTTACATTGAGTCCAATACCATTGATCTATCATTACAGTTTATGTATTTTAGATCCTGTAGGAAGTAAATAGTGGAGTTACAAATCAAAAATACAGTAGTATTGGTATTTATATTTACCACGTGATCTTTACTGGAAATCTTTATTTCTTCATGTGGTTTCAGTCAATTGCTTAGTGTCCCTTTCTTTCAGCCTTCTCAACACCCTTTAGCATTTCTTATAGGACTGATCTACTGGTGGTGAAGTCCCTCAGCTTTTAATTATCTGGGAATGTTTTCCTCTCCCCCTCTTTTCCACCCTCCAGGTGTTTGTGATTTCTCCAAGTCTCTGATGGTTATTGACTTCTATTTGTATTCCACTGAGGTCAGAGAATGTGCTTTGAACAAATTCATTTTTTTTTAATTTATTGAGGCTTGTTTTTATGTCCCAGCATATGGCCCATTCAGGAGAAAGATCCGTGATCACTAGAGAAGAATGTGTGTCCCGGTGACCTGGGATGTAATGTTCTATATATGTCTGTTAAAATTCTCTATATCCCTCTCTCCTTTCTTTGTTTCTCTGTCGGTGGGGCTTTCTTTAGTATCTGAAGTAGGGCAGGTCTTTTATTAGCAAGATTCTCAGCATTTGTTTGTCTGTGAAAAATTTAACTCTCCCTCAAATTTGAAGGAGAGTTTTGCTGGATAAAGTATTCTTGGTTGGAAATTTTTCTCTCTCAGAATTTTAAATACGTCCTGCCACTGCCTTCTCACCTCCATGGTGGCTGCTGAGTAGTCACTACTTAGTCTTATGTTGTTTCCTTTGTATGTGGTGAATTGATTTTTTCTTGCTGCTTTCAGAACTTGTTCTTTCTCTTCAGTATTTGACAGTCTGATCAGAATATGTCTTGAAGTGGGTTTATTTGGATTTATTCCATTTGGAGTTCACTGGGCATTTATGCTTTGAGTATTTATATTGTGTAGAAGGTTTAGGAAGTTTTCCCAAAAATTTCTTTGAATACTCCTTCTAGACCTTTACCCTTCTCTTCCCCTTCTGGGACACCAATGAATCTTAAATTTGCACATTTTATTTTATCTATCATATCCCTGAGATCCATTGCGATTTTTAAAATTTTTTTCCCCATTCTTTCTTTTGTTCTTTCATTTTCTGTTCTGTGATCCTCAAGGAGGCTGAGTTGTTGTTCACCTTCCTCTAATCTTGTATTATGAGTATCCAGAGTCTTTTTAATTTGGCCTACAGTTTCCTTAATTTCCATAAGATCTTCTATCTTTTTATTTACTCTTGCAATTTCCTCTTTATGCTCTTCTAGGATCTTCTTTATGTCCTTTAAATCCTGTGCCAGGCTCTCATTGCCTGTCTGTAGTTCTTTGATTAATTGTGCCAAATACTGTGTGTTTTCTGATCTTCTGATTTGGGTGTTTGAGTTTGGGTTCTCCATATCATCTGGTTTTATCATATATTTTAAGATTTTCTGTTGTTTTTAGCCTCTTGGCATTTGCTTTAATTGATCTCTAATTTGTCAGAACTGCAGTGTGGTGGCATACACTTTCTCTAACCAACCAGCAGATGGCGTCCGTGAGTCACCTACTGCCCTCAAGTCAGTTCTCCCCAACTTTGTCTTTGTGGTGTGTGGGGGTCTGATTCTTGTGGAGTTCAATTGGTGTACCAAGTCTGGGTGTGTCATTTGTGCTGTCCGCCCTGAATGTGGGGCGTGTATCTGGGTGGTTAGGGAGGCAGGGCAGCTTTAATAATCAAACCTCCCAGGTGTTCCCAGAGATTTAAGGCTTCATTTCAGTCTTGCCACAAATTGTCTCTGCCGCTGACCCACAAGTCCTTGGTATTTGCGTAGGGTCCCTGGGATTTCCGAGCAGTTCCCCCTTCCCAGCTGTGCTCTTCCAGGACCTCCGCTGAGGGAGGGCTGTGCCATGTCACTAGTGTGTGCCAGCCCACCAGGGAAGCCCTGGGTCACTGGGCTGTGCGGGGGTGCTCCCAGCCCACTCCAAAGACGGTTGAATGGGATGCGTTAACTTCCCCCTTTTTGCACAGCTCTGCCCTCCCAGCTCTGGGACAAACAGCCATGGGTGTATTAAAGGCCACTGTCCATGGCCGATATTGTGGCATGTGTGCAGTGCTGCGGGAAATATTCCCCATCACACTGGGTTTCTTGGCGCGGCTCTGGGCTGTGGGTCCGGCCCTGGGCAGGAGTGTCCGCAGTCCGCCGGGGAGATGGCTGCAAGGAATGCGGTGTTTTTCTCCTTTTGGCTCCCCTTTGCTCCCCTGGTCTCGAGACAATCAGCAGCGGGTATGGGAAGGGGTATCCTCCACGACAGACACTGAGGTGGCTCTCCCTGTCTTATCTGCAGCTGCTCCCAGGTTTGTTTTTTTTTTTTAAAGAACTAGTCTGTCTCCAAACGCCAGCCCACCATTTCCCCACACCGCAGCATGGCTACCGGACTTTCAGCTTACTCACTTGTTTCAGAACGCAGACCTCTGATTTCACCAAGTGCATGGTCCCTGTGGATTTAGCAGATTTTGTCCGGCTGGCGATTGCTGGAACTGGTGTCCTGGGTCACTTTCTGGCTTTTATCTAGCATTTTTCACGGAGGTGTTTTTTTTCCCTGTCTCACCTAGCCGCCATCTCTTAATTGTTGAGCTATATTTATAAGTTTTGCATACATTTTAGTAGACAACTTTATGCAATTTTTCAGTGAATGATGAAATTTAACCCAATTAACTCTAGTCCTTACTTAAAGTAGAAAAATAAAAGACAAGAAAAAAGAGAAGTAGAGATAAGAAATAATTGGCAATGTAGTCTTCTTTGAGAGAAGTTGAAGAAAGGCATGGGATTTTGTGTATATGCACAATGATATTTATGACAGTCTCATTTTTGACATAGGAACAATATTTTCCTTATTATTTCTTACAAATTTGCTTGTTTTTATTATTGTCAAAATACCAATTGACGTCATGGATTATTGTTGAAAATGCTACATCTAGTAAAATCACCCTTTTAAAAATGTCATTTTTCTTTTCAGAGCAACAATTTGATTTGGAGAAAGTATAGGGAAAAATCTATATAGAAAATACTACTCGAATCCAGATTAAAAAAAAATCTGCATTTTTACCAGTCTCAATATCCAAATTAAAGGTAATATTTAATTTATAGGAATGTATATAATTTACAAAGAGAATTTTAGAAATTGTATTCACTATAATTTTATTTCCCTAATTTCCCCATTTATGTCTTTTAGGGACAGGTGTTTAAAGCTCTGATGCTGCCGCTACTGTTGCTGATGATGATGATGATGATGATGAAGATGATGACGAATTTAATGAAAACCCCTCAGTAGGCATTTCCCAGTAATAACAGGCACCACCCACTCTTTGTGCCTGATAGGGCGGTAGACTCCCATGCTTTCTGAACCAATTAGATCTAAAAAAACAGAGTCATTTAAAGTGGATTAAGATGTTCATTCATGGAATTTAGCAACTGGGAATTCTAAAGAAGATTATTTCTTTACTCTTGGCAAGGCCCATCCACAAGCTACCATACATGGTTAATGTGAAGGGACCCTCTTATGTCATTAACGCTGGGGATACTGAAACCACATTAGTCTCTGAGGAATCCACTAAAGTCCTGTAAATAGCCCTGACCACAACATTACACAAAACCATTTGCTGTTCTATCCTAAAATCATTTAACAACAGTACTTCTGATCATAGGGACATTGGAGTGTTGTGTTCTAGACTTCCAAGCTTTACCAATTCATACATTATCTGCTGCATTCATAGAAGAAAAGAAGCTGCTTTTCTGGGATCTTTACTATTTCCTGTTAAAGATTTTATATCATTTATAGATCTGCTTCTCCCAGATAAATGTGTGTGGCCTTATCCTCTATGCCTGAATATAGACAATAACACATAAAAACAATCTCCAAATAAACAGAGCTGTTGACAGGTAAGTTATGGAAATAGTGGCAATGGACATTTTGGAATATCTTTTGTGTTGCAGGTTACAACCATACATGTTCTTTATCTTACTTTTCATTGAGAGACTGGAAAATTTTCATTCATGCTAATAGTATTCACAACACCAAATAAAGTTTGAAAAGTAGTGCCCTTTTTCAGCTGAGTATTGAAAGTGAGAAGTCATAATGGAAACTTCAAAAATGGAAAGAGATAAAGAGGAGAAAACAGGTTTATGGCTACTCAACATTTTTTACAGAGATTCTGAACAAGAACATTCATAAAGAACATTTTAAAATAAAATTCTGGTAGAATAGTCTTGGAACTCTATTCAGGACTTAAAATAATTTTGGTTATCTCTTCATTCAGAACCTTTCTGACTCATACTTGGATGTGTCACTGCTCTTGCCTAAGTCTCAGTGAAGTACATTCCAGGATGACTATGAAATAGACAAAACAAGTGAATGATTTTTAAGATAACTGGCAATATTTGCGCATCTACTGTATGCCAGGCACATCTTCAATTTTTTAAATTAATATTTCATTTGTTTCTCACAATAACTAGTAACTGATGGAAACAGAATCCAAGGCTAAAAGAGTTTATTGAACTTGGATAAGAGTGGAAAAGTTCACAGAGATCAGAAATGATTGAGCCAGATCCTTATCTTCAGATTCCAGAACTTCAACTCTTACTAAATTTAGATATTAAAAACAATGATTTGAAGTTATGAGCCACTGGCTATTTCTAGCCAAATGTCAAATTTTGCTCCATATAACAATGGAGAATGATTTATGGCTTTAAATATAAGTGAATGATACAATTCTATCTACAAAGTGTGTGGTTAGTTTTTGATGTTCTGCTGGATCTTTTCACTGTTCTACAGACTGCCCAGGAGATGCCAAGCATTAAAACTGTTGAAGAATGAAAATGGCTACCTGAGGGGGAGGGGTCTATGTCACACCACTGGTGCAGACTCTCCCCTAGTTCTGAGAACACTGACTGAGTAATATAAGGCAGGCACACAGTTAAGCTCATCCAAGGGTACGGGGGGAAGTAAAACCATGGGAAAGATACGGTTTGGTCTGGCAAAAGCAGGGAATGACATGTTGTTGGCACATAAAATTATTTAACACCCCTCCCCTAGGATTCTATATTAAAGTGATATAAATTGATGTAGACTAATACAATTCCTATGAGGATGGAGATTGGAAGAGTCCCCAACCTGACTTCACTCCCTTTTGAGACTCAATACTGAACATGTCTGAAGCAGTTGGGCAGCCCCAAATGATGACAGGTGACAGAAAGAAAACAGAGGTGTGGGGGAACCTCAACCTATGGAAAAGGAAAATGTGGACTGGTGAATGGGGTATATTCCAGGGCTTAGGTTATCAGAAGGAGGTTCTCAGCCCTACTGAAAGCTTAACCAGTCTAGCTGAGTGTAGGGGATTGAGTGAATAGTAAATGTAAAAATCATGGAGAGGCAAGTCACATGGTCCAGCACAGACTGGGCATGGCAGAGCTGGAAGGAGCTTTCTGGGGATGTGCTGCCATCAAAGCCTGAACCAGTCAGGAGAGACTTATATTAGGGGCTGGGGAGGCTGGAGATAATGCTAAGATAGTAGGTTTGGGGTTGCTAATCTCTGGCCTCTAGGAGCTGTAGCAGCAGCAGTGATGGAAAAGGGTTACTGCACTGTCTGGGTGTAGTCATTACACCTCAGGGTGGCAGCATTTTTTGGAGCAGCCAGCTGTCTTGGTAGAAATTATGTGGTCCTTCAGCCATGAGAAGTGTCTTTGAGGACTGACTTCATCAGTAAAATAATGGTAATCAGGAATAACTGACATGGATAAGCATACCTGGGCATGCAAGAATAAAAAATGGAAAGGTGATGAAATGGGGTGAGATTGCACTCCCTGCTAATGTAGGCAGGTGTGAATTTGGAGTCTTTAAAATTTGAATGTTAAAGGAAATGTGATTTTATTGTGTTGCAAATTGATGAGATCTAGGGACATCTAAATTACACATTCAAGTGAGAACCTGGTTCATTGGCAGTTGGCAGCAATGCCATGAGCATTCTATATGTAAAGGATTAGGATTTAACCCCACAAACTTCACTGTTTTGTCCATAAACCTTGGTTCAGCAAAATATGTTTTCAGGACAGCGAAGTAACAGATTATTTGTAAACCAAGTTGCTGGTAATACAATTAGAGGTTCCAATACATTCTTCACCAAAGTTTCAAGCCAGAGACTCACTTTCCTATTTAGTTTTATGCCCACAACAAGGTTGAGATTTAGAAACATAATCAAAAGCATTGAATATTTTTATTTAAAATTTGACATAGCTTTTTTTTTCTGCTGTGTTAACATTACATTATCCATTTGAAATGCTAGCTACAAATTACAGTCCCTGGCCTAATGTGAAGAGCAAAATCATGGAGACCTGTCTTTCAATATGACAGTGACTTAGTAAACAACACTTATTATTCAGAATATTCACTTTATTATTTAAATTACACATACTAGTGACAAAAGAACAAATCAAAAGATCAAATCAGCCAATTTAAATAATGAAACAAACAAGAATTTATTGCCATGGGAATATATAGTCATGATAGGTCAGTTTTGTACATTCATTCTCCCTAAAACTGAAGGTATTGTCTGGCTTGGAGTCAGAGTGAGAGGATTTGTTGCATATGATCATGTGTTGCTCTTGAAAGAAAAAGTAGTGAGCAAAATAACAAAGCCAAGGTAACCATGATCAACTGAAATGTGCTAAATTACAACTGGAATCCTAAATGCATGAGCAAAAGCTTATCATCCCTTGCCCAGGTACTCTGCAGGCCTTAGGTAGTTAACAGAACATAAGGAGAAGCTTTGAGCTGTAACAAGCTGGGTAATGAATGGCTCCATCTGAAAGCTTTTCCTTTTTCTTTGGACTTCAAAATTATCAAGATCTTAGTTTTTATATTATTTCTATTTCCAGTACTTGAACATTTTCAGTGATGAATCTAAGCCTTTAAATTTTAAAATTGAATACAATCTATTACTGTCAATAAAGATAACCAAGTGAATTAAAAATCTATTTTCCTGAATTACACTGAAGAAAGACAAAATGAACATTCAAGCAAATTAAAACAAAACAAAACAAAAATTCCAAAACTCTTCTAAGTCATCTGAAAAGAAAGATTCCACATGTCTTTGCAGGGAGACAAGTTAAACTTCTCATTTGTTACTAAAAAGTGAAGAGTTATGTTGGCTACAAGTTGGGTTCTCAATTATTATACCTCAACACATCTCACACAACTCAAGGGTTTCTTACAAAGCTCATTGCTGGGGCCTATCCTCAGTTTCTAATTCAGCAAAGGCAAGGGACAGGAGCAGGGATGGGGAGGCAATGGAAAATTTGCATTTCTAACTTGTTAATGGGGGATGCTTTGAAAGCCTCTGCTTTAAGGAATCTTGATTCCTTTATCTGAAGGAGGATAACCGACCAGAAAGATCGAGTGTCAGAAAAACCCACGATAGAAAAATGCTTATATACTGCCCATTATTTGTTAACTGGAATGGCTGAGAGCCAGTCACTTAAAACAACTCATAAGTAAGTAAATAATATCCCCAAACAAGGTTGGAATTGGGAGAAATTAAAAGCACATAAAAAAGTACTTTTTTGATGATGATGATGGTGATGATGATGATAATGATAATACTGAAGATATGATAATGAAAGATTTGATACGTTTCTTTAGGGAAGAAATGGGAATAAAAATAGGGAGAACTAAACTTTATTGTTATTATGGTCTTAAACTGGCATATTTTCTCTTTCAAAAATGTATAATTAAACCATTCATTATGTGAAAAGAAATAAAACAAAATAGAGTCATTATGGCTAAGAACGTAAAATGGAATTGGGAAGCCATTTTGGAGTTTACTCTTGCACGTCACAGCCAGGTATTACAAACTGCGGAAGAATGCACAACCACAAAAAGCAATGTTTTTCAAAACCCTAAGGACATCTGGATACCATAAACAAACCACAAGATAAAGAAATCAGTAAACTATCTAGTCTAAAGGACATTTGGAAAGCTCAGAATATCCACCAATCACAACTTATCTATTGTTTTTTTTCTCTTTAAAAACCCTTGCCTGCAAGTGCCATGACAGGACACAATTTAGATTGCTATCTGAATCTGTATTCTCCAAATTGCAATTCTAAGACCCCAAACAAATGTCTTTGTTGCCTTGCAGTTCAGATTGTTATTTCTTGGTCGACAATTATATATCACAACCATAACTGTACTAAACAGAGATGAGCTGGATGAAAATCAAAGTGTAATAACAGAAGAGTCAGGGGTTTCCTTAACTGATAGTTATTCAAAAGACACAAAAACAGTAGGGGACTTGAATGCAGTCAGATTTTTAGTAATTGACCTATGATCAATGTTTCAAAAATAAAACTTTGTGGTGTGAAAAAAAATCTAAACATTAAAAAATAGGTTTTACATTAAACTTTCTAAGGTTAAAACTTTATTAAATTAAGTAACATAAATTAAATGAAATAAATTAAATATATACCATTATAAAATTTCCAGCCATCCTAAACTGATTCCACTCAATTTAAGAAAAACTGTTGCCCTTCCTCTCATCACTCTACAATCCCACATCAAAACATATTTTGGAAAATACATGCAATGATTTTTTTTTTGGTAAAAGACTTGGAAATTGATTGAAGAAAAAAAGTAATATATATGCACGTTGTAAGAGTTGACTCACCAACCCTGATTCCTCTAAAAAAAAATGCAAAAAAACTCCATTACTTCCTTATTTCTTTATTATGCTTATTTTGTCTAGATACAGAACTATAAAATGGTGATGAATGAATCAGCAATCAATTTAATAGAAATATGATTATTTCCCAAATGTTTTAATAGTTTGATGAATGCCATCCTTATATTACTACCATACCTCTACAATACAGTTTATAAGATGTGTTTTTTAAATTCATTCTTCTCCATGTAAGGATATAACCAAAATTGTATGACACTTCAATTTTTAGCAATTGGCTGCAGGAGCACCAAAAAGAAACTGTAAAATTGGCTATATTCATGCAATATAACTGAAAAGCAGCATTAAAAGAAGAGCAGACTGTGCAGAATAGAATTGTGAGGGGTAAATGGTCTAGGAGAGTTAGAACATAATCTACACTTAAGACTTTTATGTTTTTAATAGACTTTGAGGTTCTTCAACTTTAATACGATTGGAGAAGTTGAAAAATGTTCAGACAGTGCAACAAAGTTGATGAAGTGGAGGAAACAGTTCTGGGAGTAAAAGAGGAAATAAGAAATTACTTGCTGCATAAAAATACACCGCAGAAAATAATTTAAGTAGTTCTTAAATTACATTTTGGGTAGAAAACCAGAACAACACATTGAACTTAAAATAGTCCTTGTGTGGTGATTCAAGTAGTATTTTCAGGTTCCCACTGTATGAAATTGCTGATTCACCTGGAAATTGATTATGCAGAATAATATTTCCTTAATATACAAAATAATTATAAATCATACTAGCATTAACTCCTGATTGTGTTATTCCAAATATCTGTTCTTTATATTTGATATATCATTATATTATTCTATACCTATTTCTTGGTAGACAAAACAATTATCAGCATTCCTATTTTACAGATTAGGGAACTCAAAAGAAATTAAGGATAAATGCCACAGTACAATTCTAGAAGGGAGACAACAAAGTATTTTAACACAGCTGCGGTTGATTAGAGGTATTTAGTAACAGAATACAGAAAATATCAGGTAAGTAAAGAGTTTCTAGATAAACGGACTATCCTCAGAAGGATGTTGCTTTTCTATTTCCACAGTCATGGACGTTTTTCAAGTCTATGAATTCATCAATTCACAAAAGCTGCATCTGCTGCTAGGTGTTAGCTGAATTTGTCTACACAGGAGGAGGGTGAGGTAGCAGTGATACAAAACTATGATTTTTTTTCTGGGGAAAATGGAACAGAAATAGAGCAGTTCATTATGAATAGGTTCATTAACGACTCACTGATTTTTTTTTTTTTGGCTAGGTGTGTTGGTTTGAATGATTATGTCCCCCAGAAAAAGCCATATTCTTTGATGCAGTCTTGTGGGGCAGACTATTAGTGGGGATTAAGTTGGAACCTTTGGATTAGGTTGTTTGCATGGAAATGTGCCCCACCCAACTGTAGGTGGTAACTCTGATGAGATATTTCCATGGAGGTATGGCCCCACCCATTCAGGGTGGGCCTTGATCAGTGGAGCCATATAAATAGGCTGACAAAGAGAGGGAACTCAGTGCAGTGCAGCTGTGAGTG
>PVKY010013960.1:0-10790 GCA_004027775.1 Bradypus variegatus | reverse complement strand
TGCAACGCTTGCTTGCTCCCCCCTTTATAAGGACTTAGCTGTAAGCGCCAGGCGCGACTCTCGTTTGCAGCCCCTTTGGGCACCGTGTCCCCGGACACCCTGAGAGCTCGCCCCTGCGCAGGTTAAACTTGGCCAATAAAATAACATCTTAAACCCTGAAAGTCTCCGATATTTGTTCTCGCGTTTGGTGGATTCAACAGTAGGCAAGGGAAAAGTGACAGAACGTAAACCTGGAGAGGACACAGTTTATTTAGGATTTTGTAGATGCTGAAAAGGAATTAGGATTTGATATTAAGAGCAATGAGAAGCAAGTGAAGATTTTACAGAGGAGCATGGTGAGTTCTAATTTGCTTTTTAGGAAAGATCAATCTAGCTACTGTATAGAGCAGGGGTCAGCAAACTTTATCTGTAAAGGGATTGGTAGTAAATATTTTAAGCTTTGTGGGACACACACTCTGTCACTACTGTTCAACCCTGCAAAAGGAGCCATAGACAATGTGCAAAGGAATGAGTGTGTCTGAGTCCCAATAAAAATTTATTAATGGACACTGACATATGACTTTCATGTAATTGTCATGTGATGAAATACTTTTTTTCAACTATTTAAAAATATAAAAAAAACATTATTAGTTTATAGACCATATAGAAACAGATAGTAGGCTCAATCTGGCCTATGATCGTAGTTTGCTAGTCCCTGGTACAGAAGCAGCAGAAAAATCAGTGGGTGGTTGGTGGCTTATGTAAGAATGATGACAGTGGAAATTATGAGAATTGAATAATCTGAATAATTTGAAAGTGATTTTAAAGTAAAACCCACAGGCTTTGCAGGCCAACAGGATAAGAGACAGGATCAACAGAAAGGATTCATCAAGGATGACTCCTTGCCTTAAGTAAATGGATGAAGGAGTAGTGGAAAAGTGGATGGAACAGGTCTGGGGGACAAGTTACATATCCATAGTATGATCCCTGCCAGGATAGAAAGAAGCACATGGCTTCTGTGAATTGCCAGATAAAACAGAGGATTCCCAGTTAAATCTTAATTTCAGACAAACAATTTTTGGCATAAGTATATCACAAATGTTGCATGGGACATACTTACACTAAACACATATTCATTGTTTATCTGAAATTCAGGTTTAACTGGATACCCCATATTCTTATTTGCTAAATCTAGCAACTCTACCAGGGAGCTGTGGGCATTCAGAAGAATGTCTAAGCCTGGCAGGGAGAAAGAAAAAGCTTCTCAGAGGAGGTAATACCTGAGCTAAGTCTACGAGTTGTCCGGGTGAACCAGGGCCAGGGGAAAAGCGTTCCAAGCAGAAAGGACAGCAAGCCCGTTCTGGAGATGGGAGTGTGCACGGTGGCCTCAGAGATCTGCAAGTCATCCGTGAGGCTACAGCGATGAGAGAGAAAAGGACTGTCAGGAGGTGAGGGGCCACTTTGCAGAGATCCTCCAGGGACATGCCATGGAGTTGGCACCTTTGTTAAAGTTCAGATTCCCAGGCCACTCCTTGGGTACCTCAACAGGTCTGGGAGTGAGCACCTGGACTCCAAGGCGATTCTGATTAATAGAAACCTTTAATAAAGACTGGGATCAATAATCTAGGAATTCTTCCCTACAAATCCCAGGAACCTAGGAAGTTGCCGCTGGCTCTGAAAATCTTGCACAAGAGTAATCCAGGTAACCAGAGCAAAGGAAGCAAAAAATAAGCAGGCAGCCTCCTACACAGAATACTTAAAATGGAGCTCTGTCCATTTGGAGGCAAGTAAGAGATCCAGAATGTTTGTCCAACGACCAGCCACATTCCTGAATTGTCACTCTGCGTCTGGCAACTGGTTCTCATTCGGAGCACAAGTAGACCAGAAGTTTCCCATGCCTTTCCTTGCCACCCTGCCCTCCTCCCTCCTACACCCACAGCTACCACTAAAATGATTCCCCAAAATGCAGCTATTACTGTGACTGGAAATCTCTTTACAGCTGATTCCATTAATGGAAATGTCCCTTCCCTTTTCGGCTGCTCGCAAAAGCCACTCGTGACTTCCCTGGGTGCATGAGAGCAAGGCTTTGTCAGCCAGCCGCCACCAGAAGGGAGAAGATTCTTTCCCGCCTGCCTCCCCTAACACCCACCTGTCTTAGACTCAGACTCTAAGAGCTTCTCTGTCCAAACTGTCCTCAGACAACCCCAGAATCCCCCCTCCCCCAGCTCCTGGAGAATTAGCAGAGATCAATGGTCAATTTCATCCTGTTTTCCCTTGCTGGCAGGAGGAGGGAATGGTGGTGAGCAGAGCCTGCTGGAGTGGAAAGAGGAGGAGGGGGAAAGAAACTCACATGTATTATTTATTCATAGCTCCACCTCCTCCCAAAAAAGGATTCCAGGTGGCTAAGAGGCAAGACACAAAACGGCATGCCAGACGCTGTTAGGTGCTTTGCACACACACTTTCCCTGGTAAGGATCATATGGCTCAATGTAAGTAAAAATTGAGCACAGTGCCAGGCACTGAGTAAAATCTGGGTTTTGGAGGGCTCTCCAAAAATAATCATCACAGCAACCCAGGGAGGTATTAGTATGTTATTGTTACTTTATTGATGGGCAGGCAAACAGACTTGGTGAGGTGGCGTACTGAAGTCCACAGTTAGGAAGTAGTGTATCCAGGATTCCGTCCTAGAATTTTTGATTCTCAGAACAGGCATACTGTTGCACTCCAGTCAAAGGAGTTCGGCTATGGACTGGACTTTGCTTTGGATTTGCTGTTGGGACTTCAGAAAGTGTCATTTCCTTTTCTAGGTAAACAGAGAGTTGGGTTGGATCTTAAAGGCATTATTTTACCTAGTTTTGATAGTTTAGGGAAAAGTATACACTTTATTTGGATTGCTACAACATTATCATATAGTTGCCATATATAGATAATATAAATGCTATGTATATATAGATTACATAATATAGATACCATATATATAGATGATATAATATAGAGCTCACATATAAAGACAATATAATATAGATCCCATATATAGAGATGATGCAATATAGATCCCATGTTCCAGGTGAGGACACAAAATTGCCCAATGCTGCTAAGTAGCACTAGCTGGACAATATTCAACTTGTGATTGAGCTAAGGAGTGACAAGAAATGCACCTAGTCAAATAGGGGCTGTATCTCAAACATTAGATGCCCTGACAACTCTGGAATGAGGACATAGAGCTTATATAAATTCCTTGAAGGCCTAGATCACAAGTCCCCTAATATAACACAACCTAAAACAAGGTGGTAACTCCCTAAGTATTAGGAGGGAAGAAGAGAAAGAAAATTTGGAAGGGAGGCAAGGAGAGAAGAGGAAAGGAAGAAAGGAAAGAAGGAAGGGAGGGAAGGAGGAAGGGAGGGAGACAGAAAAATCAAGAAAGCACAGAACATAGGAATTTACTTTGTCAAGTATGGCCAGGGATAACAAGGGATGTCTAGAGACAAGAAGAGAAGACCTGGTGCTTTCTTGGCAATTCAGCAAGAAACAAGGTGACAGGGCCTGAGGAGGTGCTGAGTCAGCTCCTGGCCACACAGGAACAAGGCCTTCATTCCCTTGAGTCCATGAGGCTCTCACACCTGAAGTTCCTAAATGAAAAATGTCTGTAACTTCTTGGTAATAGGAAAAGGAAGAGATAAGAATTAAAAGAGGTTACCAAAGAAATGAAAGCCCAATAACACTCCTAATTCTGTACAGTGCATGCAAGG
The DNA here is from genome assembly GCA_004027775.1 of Bradypus variegatus. Taxonomy (NCBI): domain Eukaryota; kingdom Metazoa; phylum Chordata; class Mammalia; order Pilosa; family Bradypodidae; genus Bradypus; species Bradypus variegatus. Next base: position 7,062 of record PVKY010013960.1, on the reverse strand, counting down.
CAGAGAAAGCATAGGCTTTGGAACCAGGCAGATCGAGATCTGGACCCAGATCAGCTGTGTACGAGCTGGGTGATCACAGGTATGCTCCCTTACTTCCCTGAGCTCAGTGCTCACTGTAATGTGGGATGAATCATATCTCCCTCTCAGTGTTGCAGTATAGGAGATGTGCCAGCACAGCACCTGGACATGGTGGATGTTCAATAAATGGTAGCTGTTTTCATAGCTCACCTTATGCCAAGATGACAAAAGTCAGTTACCCTATGCCTCTGGATTGCCAGCTCCCTCAAACCCCGGCTGCCTGGTTGCTGATCCCTAGGGTGGAGGGAAGATGCGTTGGAATGGAAGTCAGCAGATCTGGAATCACAACCTGATCGTGATCTTGAGTTCTCCATCTTTATACAGAAGGCATTCATTTAGAGAATGTCCTAAATTCTTTCCATTCCCAACATTCAATAATCTCAGAACCACTGTGAATCATCGCCCCAAAACTTTCAATGCTTTCCTGTTTGCTGCAATCCAAAGGGCTTCTAAGATTCTCAAGATAAGGCTTCCTCAAACCCAACACTCTCTCCCCTAATCAAACTGGGCTCATTAGCCAACTTGCAAAACAAACAAACAAACAAAACAGAATAATTAGGAGGCAGACAAAGGTGGGGGAAATAGCTATAGAAGCTCAGAAGACAGAATTCTTTAAAAGAGGCGGCATTTGAGCTCAGCTTTAATGGATGAGTGGAATGTCAACACCTCTATGGTTTTCTCAGTATGGTTAATGGGATGAAACATGGGAAAACTAGTCATCCAAAAATCTCCTGAACACCTATGAAGTGCCAAGCCCAGCATGAGTCACTGAAGCCCCTGAGATAAATGAGGTATGTTCCTGCCCTTAGGAAGTGTGTTGGAGATTGAATCATGTCTCCCATAAAAGACATGTTCAAGTGTTAATCTGCATTCCTGTGGGTGTGAACCCATTGTTAATGGACCTTTGAAGACATTATTAGTTAGGTATGGATTCATTCATGAGTAGGAACTTCAAAGATCCTATTCAGAGGAGGCCAAATTGAATCAGAGTGGCCTTAATAAACATGAATGCAGTCCCAATAAGCAAAGAAAATTCAGATGCAGAAGTCAGCATAATAAAAGAAGCCAGACTGTAAAGAAGCCAGAGAGAGCCCATGTGATGGAGGATGGCCGTTAGAGAACATCACAGACTTTGGAGAAAGCCTGGCTGCTTGACACCTTGATTTTGGACTCCTAGCCTCCAAAACCATGTGATAATAAAGTCCCATTGTTTAAGCCAACCCATTGTGTGGTATTTGCCACCTGGCAAACTAAGACAGAGCTCATGGTTAAGTAGTGCGGGACAGACAAGGAAACTAGTGTAATAAGATCTGTTCCCATTCCACTCCAAGCCACCATCACCTCTCACATGAACAGAGTCCTATGGGTCTTCCCACTTCCATCTTTGCTTCCCTCTATTCTATTCTCAACAGAGCAATCTGACAAATTCTTTGAAAACATAAGTCAAATCTTGACTCCCTTGTGCCTAACATCCTTCATGGCTCTCCATTTCACTCAGAATAAAAGCCCAAACTCTGACAATACCTTATATGGCCCTATGTGACTGGCTCCCCTTTTCCTCCATGACCTCCTGCCCTTCTTTCCCTCTCACTGTATTCAGCCACACTGGCCTTCTTGCTTTCCCATGCACACTCCCGGCATGCTTCTAACTCCAGGTTTTTAGAGGAGATGTTCTCTGCCTGGATTGCTGCTCTCCTAGATAACTGCTTGGCTAACTCCTTCATCTCCTTCAAGTCTTTGTTCCATTCTTCTATTCTCAATAAGCACCTCTCAGCCTACACCATTTACTATCAAAACCTATTTTCCTTTCTCTGTTATATCTTTTTTGCTTTTTCATAGAATTCATCACCTCCACATAGTACGTAATTTATGTATTCATTATGCTACTGTTGTCATTGCCCCTCCCCATCACTCACACACTCTACACATTCACGTGGATATAAGCACTCTACTGTAGGGGTCTTTGTCTTGTTCTCTAATGTATCATAAGCACCTAAAACAGTGTGCCGGGCACTTAGAGGTGCTTAATATTTCTTAAATAGCTACTGTTATAGTGGTTCTTTATATTGATAGTGGTGCTCTCAATTCCAATGTGAGAGATAAGGTGACACCTGGATTCAGTCTTGAAAGATGAGAAGGAATTTTCCCAGGGAGTGGTGGGCAGTAATGGAACAAGAAGGAAGAGCTCTTAGTATAGGATGGTCGAGAGAAGCCTGATCATGGATCCAGTATAACACAATAAAGAGCTTAAACTTTCTTTCCTAAGAACTCTGGGGAACAGTGAATTGTTTACAACAGAAAAGTCATTATCAGATTTGGGCTTTTAAAAAAAATCACTCTATCTTCTAGTATGGGATAGATTAGAAAGGATCAAGGCTAGAGGCAGGCAGACAGGTAAGCCTGTCTCTTGACATTGTAGTAGAGAGAAGTGCTAAGGCCCATGCCCACCAGTGGTAATGGGGATGGAAAAGCAGTTCCTCCTCAGGGTTAAATCCATAGCAGTTTATAATACAGCACCCTTGTCAGTGTTTTGATTCATACACTGGGCTGCTTGCATGTTCTAGTGTGCCAGTAAGAAAACTATAGAACTATAGATATTCCAATCCTGAATCTTACATTGTTTAGCTCTGGGCCCCCACCCTGCACCCAACCATAAGGGGGGTGGGCTTCACTGGAACTCTTGTCCAAAAGAATTACAGAGAGTAAGAAAAGTCAGTGGGAGGAGAGAGTTAGCGATGGAGAAGAGAGCAAGTCCTGCCAAGCACTGCTGTCTGCCTCCTTCCCGAACAGAGTCGCTGTAAGCTCCGCTAGAAGGAAAGAAAAACCATCTCTCTCTCACTATAGTTAATCTTCTGTTGCCACTAGCTGGTCAGTATGAGAACTTGGGGAAGTGTCAGCTCTGTTAAGGAAGGATCTCCCCAATGCTGCTCCACCTCAACGTTAAACCCGACCCTTTTTTTCCTTTCCTGTAAAAGAGCAGTTTTCTTCCACTCACCCCCAAAAGCAGCCAGCAGGGAAAGGCAGTGAGGCTCACTCCTCCCCCAGAACAAAACCCATCAGTTCAGGTTCTCAAAAGAAATTGAAGTCAACCAGCTGGATACTTGGGTAGCAGAACAAATTCAATTTCCCTCGGGAGATTTTTTTTTTTTTTTGGCCAGGGGAGGATGCACTTTACAATGTTCAACTACTTGCAGACACTGAGATGTGTTTAAATCCAATGCATTGTATGAAGGGTCCAATGGTGTGACAGAAAGAGGGACAGAATGAGGTTCAAGACCACTGGGTTTAAGTATGAAATCTATGGCCTTGGGTAGTTTCTTCCCTTGTCTCAGTGTTACTATAGGAAAAAGGAGGGCTAGATTGAGTGAGCTCCAAAAGTCTGTGCTGCTGTGAGCCCATCAAAGCTGATGGTCATAGTAATAGTTTTCATGATGTTAACCTCCATCCTTTTATCCCTCCAGCACATGTGTTCACATTTTTCTAAGTCAGCCAAGGCCTAGTTTACAACAAAGCAAGGAGGTGAGAGGCAGAAGAAAAGCTTTGCCAGCCAGAGCTCTGGTCAAACTTCTTGCCGGACTCACTGTACATTTCAATTATAAACTGATCTTGCGACCTAAGGGCCCAGTTCAGGGATATGATTGGGCTCTGGGTCACACCAAAGCTTGCAGGGCCCTGTTGTCTTGGCTGGTATTGCTGACGCATTGATACAACAACTCCAGCTGGTCTTGACCAAATTTGAGTCTCTCTAACAGCTGAAATGAATCCTCCTCTCTCCCTGTCCCATTACTCGCTTAGCAAGGTAATGTGCTTTCTGAGGGCAGACAACACATTTTCCTCTGCCCTAAGTAAGTATGAAGTAGGTTTCATCAGATTTTAGCTGGCACGAGGTGTGGGAAAAGATGGAGTGTGGGAAGAGAGGGGTAAAGGGGAGAATGCATATCAGAGATCACTGAAGGCCCCTACCTGAGGGGCTTTATTTACAATGTCCCAGAATCAGGAAACATCACAGCAGGATGGAGTTTTGAGGTTGGAGACCTACACAAACGCCCTGTTTAGTGAACAGGGACCAGGTGCCCCAAATGAGGAAATATATATACATTTTTAAAAATGTAGCTTTGTTTGAAGACATCAAATTCTCCTTTTCTTTCATCCCGCTCTCTCTCTCTCATATATTCAGAAAAGAACACTGGAATTGACCCTAATGAATCTCTACAGAAGACACAGCTTATGACTATTTGCAACCATTTCTCCTTCCTCCACATGAAAGTTATCAACCTTCAGAATCAAACTAGAGCTCAGAAAGGGCATATAGAGCAAATGTCTCCAGTGCTTGGATTCTTTCTCCAAATGCCTGTCTAACAGACGTATAGCTCAGAAGTTTTCTGGAACATGGCTCTTACCACCATAAGGGATCAGCACATTTGACTGCTGGATAGCTCCAGGGGACACACCCTTGGGTGAGGCTGAGCTCAGACTCAGTGTTTGCACCCTTTTAACTTTTCTTAGAACCAGATACACACAAAAAAAGCATGTTCCTTATTCTGTGTTGACATTTGAAGGAAGTTCCTCCAGCCCTTCATGGACTTCTCTTCTGGTCGGTCCTTCTGATCTGGTGCCTGGCCCCTCTCAGTGGCTTTTCTCTCTGGGTACCCATATTTATCTGTATTTTAAGGAACCTGTACTGGCTGAACCAAGTTGGCATTTCAGACTGTGTCTTTCTCTTCACGTGGGCCAGTCAGCTTCCTAAAAAGAGCATTATCTGGGGACAAATCTTCAGGTCACTGCCAGACCTAGTCATCTGGGTGCATTTAAAAACACACTCCTGGGTGTTTTTCCTTCTTCACACTCCATCTCCTAAATACAGAGCATACTTCTCACTGCCTGATTTACATGACAAAGCAAATCACTAAGAAATAGTAAGACAATAAGGGGTTACTCAATTTTATACCCACTCCCCCTCCTTTGTGTTGAATCCAGGCTGATGATAAAGTCTGGTCTGGTCACTATCAAGCACCAGAAGAAGGATGCCATTTCTCTACCTGTGGGCATGAAAACTAAATCCTCAAGCAGACTCTGGGGCTGCCTGGGGGTACCTAAGGACGGAGTGATGTATAGGTTTACCTCAGAAGCCCTCTGTTCAAGTTCTTTCTTTTCAATCAGTCCCTCCCAACACCCCCATATTATAGGCAAAGGAAAACAGACAAGGAGAAGCAAGAAGAGCTAATTAGAGCCATGGAGTGGGTCAGGGCACTACAAGTTCATAGAATTTTTACACCAAAGAATTATTTTAGGGCTCATCTACCCACACATATTACAGCAAAAGAAATGAAGCTCTGGGGTATAAATGACTTGTTCAAGGTCACATTGAGGCAGAGCTAAGATTTCCAGATCCTAACCAATGTTTAGTTCCCAAATGCATTTTAGCATTCAGTTTCTCCTCTTTTTGTAGATTAAAAACCAGTCCATCCTTTCAAGGCCTCATTCAGGTTCCTTCCTATCCAGGAAGTCTTCCCAGCCTTGTCCAAGTCTATGAAGATGAGTTCCCTTCCTGATGTCACAGCATGTATCGTCTCTATAACTCACTGGCACCATTAAATAGAATGCTCCTTGACATCCCATGGGTCATGGAACTTGGGGCTAGCAGGGTCATCAGTGGTCATCTACCTCATGCCTTACTTTCAAATTCCCATACTGCAGCTAATCAATGTAGCTGAGTTTACTCTGGAGAAAGGTTCTCGTCCTGGTGATGACTGTTGTATTGCCCTACAAGACCCAGTACTGTGCCCTGCCTAAATGCATTTTGGCTCAGGATGAGAGTTTGGCAATTATCAAGATTGCGTGTCTCCAAAAGATTGGGATTCTAATTCCAGCTCTGCCATTTACTTACTGTGTGACCTTGGACTAGGTACTTGACCTAAGGATACTTCCTAATCTGTAAAATGGTAATAACAGTAGTGCTCACCTCAATTTTATGGGAATTAAATGATAAAAGGCCATCATAAAGCTCTTAGCTCTTGCAATTCCTCAATCACTTTCAGAGAATTTCACTTTGTCAATGCCATTGGCTCATACTCAGAGTCTAAAGAAGAGGCCCAGACACAGAAACTTGGCGCAAACTTCCAACTACATAAAGCAAACTGGAACATGACAGGGAAAGTAGAAATATTAAGAGAAAGAAGCCCAAAGAAAAGTCTTTTCAGCCTGGGCATTACCAATAAGAGAGCAGATAACTGCAAGAGAGGTAGAATAGACGGAGGCAGGGCCAGGTATGGAGATGACTTTGGTGGATGGGGATGGTAGGCAGTGTGTGCCAAATTACCTTGAGGCTCCCTGATCAGGCTTAGAGTCAAATGGGAACTTTACATTTTAATTCTTCACTTGCCCCCTTTGTGCCAGGGGATATTTTACCAGCTCCAACTCTGGGATCAGGATCCAGGAACATAGCTGGAGGCTCTGGAAGACAACATCACCTCTTAGCAGTAGCTCCACACACCCCACCACTGGGAGTTTGGCCTTTACCCACTTTGCAAGCCCAGCTATGAAACCACAGTCTTCAAATTCCCTGAACTAACAAGCCAGTAATGAAAGGGTAACCCACCCCTCTGGAGACAAACTCCAAGCAAGGGTGGCTAACAGGTCTGGGGGTGGGATACACTGCCTTGGGACCCTGGAAAAAACATGGCCCTAAATGGCATCATCCCTGCCCCCAACCCTCATTTCCAGCCAGCCTGGCCCTCCCAGAGCTCATTGTGCACTCCATGTTTACATGCAAACAGTGGAAGACCAACACAAATAAAAAGCCCACGTCTCCCTACACAGCTCCTGCTATACCCGGCCATCTGGTGACTACCTCGCTAGCCAAATCCCCGTCGGGAGTGCCTTGGGCTGCCAGTCCAGGGCGCTGGGGGGAGGGTGGGGAACGGAGGCAGGAACTCGATTCTTGTCAGCATCCAAAGGGCTCAGTGCTGCCAAGGAGGACGGCAC
>PVKY010013959.1:0-10790 GCA_004027775.1 Bradypus variegatus | reverse complement strand
GAGCTTGGGAGCAGGAAGATGTCGAATGAACTTGAGTGAGTAAACATCGGTAGATGCCTGGTGCTCTCTGAGTGTGGAGGTTGGATGGGATTTCCAGAAGGGGGAAGAGCAGGGAGGCCGGAGCCAGGATTCACAGAGCAATTTGTAAGAGTAAATGAATGGGCTGACGATCTCTCCTTGGCTTGTCGGGGCAGGCCCCTGTCTCAAGCTAAGAGTTGAGTGTTTCCCTGGGAAAATAGTTTTTTTTTTTTTTCTTTCTCTCTCTGCTGAGCGGTTTCGAGCTAGGGAGGGAAGCATGGGACGAAACTGCGATGGTTTTTGGCATCACTTTTTTATACTCCGAAGGGGCCTTGAAAACCAGAGGCACCACCAATCTGATTGAGGCTTTCTATATTCTTGCCAAAAGGATTCTCTTTGAATTGTTTTAAGAGCTGTCTTAGGCAGAGTTGGGTTTCTCTAAAGGGGCTTGTTTGCTGCGCTGGAACAGTCCCTGATGGGAAGGCAACAGTGGTGTTAAACATGTGCACTATGGAGTCAGCTTGACCTAAGTTCAAATTCTGGTTCTGCTCCTTGCAAGTTGTGTGATCTTGGGCAAGTCACTCAACTTTTCTGAGCTTTATTTTTCTCATCTAGAAAATGGGTACCACAGTGCTTTGTAGGATTCTTGAGAAGGTTAAGTCTGATAAAGGCTGTAAAATGTTTAGCACAGAGTCAGAGTCTAAAGATGCGTTCAATAAAATGTGGTTGATTTTATTCAGAAGCAGTTCTAAGGCTGGGGAAGCTGAGCGGTGGTTTCTGGTGAGGTCACTTCTGTTGCCTGGCAGGATGCAGGTGCTTTCCTGGGATTTCAAATCCCAACTAGCTGATGGAGACCTTCACCAGGGACCCCTGCTTGGGATCCAGACCTCAGAGTAAGTGGGATGAGACTGGGATTCTGAGCTGCTTTGGCCTGGGTTCAGGGAGCTGGCAGAAGTCAGGCACCTAAAACACTCTTTTCTTCCTAAAAGCTGTAGAGGTAAGTGCAGAAACAAGGGTTGAATAATCTTTTTTCCAAGCTACTCCCCAACAGATTGTTTTATGAACTGAAAGGCCTTCAAGACAAGGCAGTTGGTGGGTCTTGATTGCAGACAGGATTCCATGATACTAGCTCTTGGGTTCTCCTGGGTTAGCCAACTATATTTGCAGGACATCACTGTGGGTTAACAGGTATCAGAATTCCCGGGGTTGACACATAAAATTAAAATAAGAGCAGGGGCACTGGAGCCAACACCTGGGTTTGAGTATCAGCTCTGCCACTTATAAATGTATGGCCTTGGGCAAGTCACTTTACCTAGCTAAGCCTCAGTTTTCTTACCTGTATTTGTGGCCAATAATGGTACCCACCTCATGGAATTATTGGGGGATTCAATGAGATAACAGCTTTAGAAAAATATTTGGTTTAAAACCTGGTAAGGAGCAAGCTGACAATACTATTGTTGCTTCATAAAAAAAATCTATCAATAAGCCTTTCCAAACCTTTTGCTTTCTAATTTCCCATACTTTGAGCACACAAAAGAAGCTTATGATGTGTCACCATCCCACTTAGTTCTGTTGGTTACAAATGCAGAGGCTATAGACAGAATATATTCATTGCTGCCTTTCAGGAAGTAAAATATTCAGAAGCTGGGTTACTTAAATAGAAAGGTGTCCTACTTTTCTCCTCTTTAACGACTTTGGTTTGAAGTCAGATCCTCTGACAGTGAGGATTCCCTGTGGATACTGTTTTTTGTTGTTGTTGTTTATTTTTAAGGTGAGACAATTTCAGGGGAAATGTGAATTGGGGTGGAGTGAGGGGAGCCTTCCCCTGCTGAGTAATTGCAGGCAGCCTCTGAGGCCACCATATGAGATTACAATGGCACAGCCTCAGTGCCTGGGGGCTCAACTGCCCCTGCTGATAATGGGGGACACCAAGTGCTTGGCTGGCAACTTTCTGAGCTGCTGCCTCTTCTGTGGTCAAGTCCTAGCTACCGCATTCCCCTTAAAGTGTCTGGATTAAGAGATCTGGTTCTGGAGTAAATATTGAGCCCTGACAGAAAGACCAACTCTTGCTAACCCTCACTGTAGTGGGAAAAGAGGGACTTCCATCCGACTCTACCTTCTGTCGGGTCATAGTGAGTCTGTATCTCCTCCCTGGCCCTCGGTTTCCTCATCTGTCAAATGAGATCTATAAACACCTACCTGGCAAGGGAAACGGTATGTGAACCACCCGGCCCTGAGTAGGAGCTCCATAAACGCGGACCTTTACCAGGCCTCGGGTGGAAGGCAGCACTCTTAAGACGGGCTCTTGAGGAGCATAGAGGCCATGGCGATGTAGTCAGAAACCAGCTCGAGGTAGCTGGCGAGTGACAAGCGCACGGGCCTTTCATGTGGTCGGGCCTAGCGCCGGAGAGCGTCAGCCAGCCCCAAACCCTCCCCACGCCACTCCCGGCAGCCTCCAGCCCGCAGCTCTCCGAGGCCCCGGGGCAGGAGCCAGCGCAAGGGATGCTGGGCCGGCGGCCGCCGGAAGTCGCCGCCTAACGTGGGAAAACAGGAGTCGCCCGTATGCTGCCTGCGGCGCCTGTGCACACGCGGCCATCAGGGCTCCCTCAGCGCATAACGGGTCCCCACAAGCCGCTGTCTTACCCAGGCTGCTGTGAGGCCCCTCAAGAGAGAGCGCAGTACTCCCACCCCTCACCCCCGACCCCCTGGAGTAATGGTGCCCGGAAGGCCTACTGTATACCAGGCACCCCTGCACTGTCTCACCCCACCCTGCAAGCCGCCCTGCAAGTTAGGCATCGTTTGCAGCCGAGGAAATGAGGGTTCAGCGAGCTTGTGACTTGGCACGTAGTAGGTCTATTGAATGGAGGCACGAGAGAGGGAAGTCAGGGAGGCGCATTAGGATTCTCCTTTACCACCTCGTTCCACCTGCAGCCTGGGTCCCGACCAGCTGGCTGGAATCTTCTCCTTTCCCAAAGCTTTGGAAAGAAGCGACTTGAGGGGTGGGGTGGGGGGGTGGGGGGTGCTAGAAACTGCCCCAGTCAGCGACCGCGGGTCTCCAACGAAGGTGTATCTGATCTCCGGGCTGGCTCCAGACTGCCTGGAGCGCTGAAAGAGTTAACCAGGAACGCCTCCCCGCTGTGGTTTTGTGGTCGAAACCATGATTGCCAGGAGCAAATTTTTGTCGTGCACAAGGTGTGTTATTAAAAGTCGAGTTATGCTGCTGGTGAATGAAAAGTTGAAAGCCCTCATTAAGCTCTGGCTGTAAAACAGTCGGTCTGGGCCGTGAGGCCGAAAGACGACCCTAACGGCGGCCGCGGCCCGGATGCGCGAGGAGCCCGGTGAGGGCCGGACGCACCCTGGATGGGTGAGGGATTCCGGGCTCACGGCCAGGGACTGGGCGCTCAGTAGCAACAGTGCGCGGCTGAAGACGAGCGGATCCTCCAGGGTCCCACACTGAGGAAGAGGAGGGGAGGGGAAGGGCAGCAGGGCATAACCACAAACGGGATCCTCGAAGCGCTCTTTCTGTTTGGTTAAAACAAAAACAACATCCAAATATGCACTGAGCGCGGACTCCACGCTAGACATTATGTCAAGTGCTTGATAAATACGTGATTACGTTTACCTTACCAGCAGCCTCAGGCTTGCCCAAGATCTCAGAGTAGAACTGGGACTTTAACTGCCGTTTAACTGAGGGGACAGAGCGATGTGCTACACAATCTGCCACCCCGCCTCCTGTCTGCATGGACATTGAAAAGAGACCAGGAACAGATGCCAAACTGTTAACAGCAGTTGTCTCTGAGTGGGGAGTACTAGGTGATTCTGTTCTCTGCTTCCTATTTTTCTGTATGTTCCACATTTTAAATATTTGTTGTATTTTCCAAACCCATGTTACTTTTGAAATGGGGAGGAAGAGATCAAGTCATTGTTTTTAAGAGTCTATTGAGTCTTCTAAAACAGTGTCCTCAAAGTGTGGTCCTGGGACCAGCATCTTTATCATCACCTGGGAACTTGTTGGAAATGCAGATTCTCAACCCCACCCCAGACCAACTGAATCAGAAACTCGGGGGGTGGGGCCCAGCAGTATGTGTTTTAACAGGCCCTCCAGGTGATTCTGATGCCTCTTCAACTTTAAGAACCATTGGTTTGAAAGCTGGAGCAGGGCATTGGGAGGTAGGAGGTTCCCAGGTCCACCACTGACCTGCAGTGTGGCTTCAGAGTCAGCAGAATGAAAGCTTTGCTCCAGGGTCACAACTGTGTTTAAAACTCAGGCTGCTGCATATTGATTGTTTGACTTTGGGATGAGCTCATTAACCTCTCTAAGCCTCAGTTTCTGCATGTGTAAAAACGGCAAAAATGACACCCATCTCACAGGGCATGTATGATGATGAAAAGCCACAGGATATGCCCATATTAAATAACTTAGTTCCTTTCTCTTCCCTTGCCTTCCCTCCTGTCTCTGGATCTTAGCTTTCTCATTTGTAAAACAGACCAGTAATCCTGGTTGACTGCCTCCCTCTCTTTATTTGTTTTGCCTCCTAAAAAGGTCATAGCAAAAGTGAAGGTCATGGAGGGAAACTGTGTCACCAATATTCAATGTTATTTCATTGGGCCTTCCCAGGAAGTCAACAAGAACTGGGAACTTCTTAAGGGCAGAGGTGGCATAGCATTCATTTCTCTGTCCCCAAAGCCCAGTACAAGATCTGTGACACAGTAACCCACAGTGAATATTTGTTGAATGAATCTCTGAGTGAATGAAGGGATGTGGCACCCTGGACTTGGAGGTGGATTTCAACATCTTTCACACGTCAATTGAACAATAGAAGGAGGAGTGAGGGGAACAAAAACCAAAACCAAAAAGTGGACAGAAAACCAAAAGAAGGAGAATATAGCATGAAAGAAAATTTCACATGAGAGAAGAATTTTTCAAAGGGGAGAAAATGAGTTTCTGATGTAATTAGAAAATGGCACATAATTAATGTATGTGAATTAGAAGTATTGGCCGGAGCCTAAGCTCCCTCAACTTGCCTACCTGGAACCAGATGATGAAGCTGGCTGTGCTTGTCCCTCATATCTGGGAATCTCCAAGCATCAGTCCACTCGTGCCTGCTAGGAAGAGATGTCCCATTTTACAGACAGGAGAAAGTGAGGCTGGAGTAATCATGAAATTTGCTGGAGATTACCCCACAAAGTGAATATTAATAATAATAATAATAGTTCATCTAATTACATGCTGGCACTCTGCTGACACTTTACCTACATTATCTCATTGCATCTTCCAACAGTTAAACCTCAAACGTTATTGTAAAGATTAAATAAGACAATGACTATAAATTGTTTAGCCAGCACAAGGCAATTGGTAAACTCTGTGATCGGTAGCTATTATAATTCTGTGAAGTTAGTACACTCATCTTCCCCTGTTTTACAGGTAAGAAAACTGAAGCATAGAAATGTCAAGTTATTTGCCTAAAGTCACACAGCTAGTAAGTAGCAGAGCTGGAACTGGATCCCAGGTCTGTGAGCCTTTGGGACCCATCCTTATAATCATTTCATATTGCTTCATTCAAACTGGAGCCACCACAGAACCATGTCCTAGGCTCTGCCATTTCCCCTTGAGGCCCCCAAATGAGCTCCCAGCCTATTTCCCAACATGTGCATCCAGAAAACTAGATGGGCCACTGGCAGGCTCTAGAACACCCCTGTCACACCCAGAGAACACCTTCCGTGGGGTTGACTGGAAAATGATTCCTCCATGAGCAGTTGTGGCAGTGCCTCCCTATAGGTAATTAGCAAGTGTGATTGATCACCACTGATGCTGCTGGGTGGCACAAGGCAGGGTTTGGCAAGCCATTGACTGGGCATATCTGCATGTCAACACCCAGCTCAGGCAGCCCCTGGAATTCTTCCTCCTCAGGCTGGAGGGTGGGGCCCAGCTCCCTCGGATCGGTCCTTTGCCAGGTTCCTCCCTTGGTGGGGCTTGAGGCTACCTCCTTTGTGGTGGGCTTTCTTCTACATTCTGCAAAATTGAATGAGTCCTTTTCCGTCTTGAGTTACTGAGATGCCTATGGGATATGGCGGTGATTGAACTAAAGACTGGGTAAGCAGCCAGGAGACCCGAGTCCCAATCTTGCTATATGCTGTGTGCTCTTAGGCAAGTCACACCTCCTCTTTGGGACTAGATTTCTAAAGTCTCTTCACACCCTAAATTGCTTGGATTCTAAAAAGAAGGAAATGGTACCAGGCCTCTACTAATGGCTGAGAAAACATTTAATCGCATTGGGAGTTTTAAGTGGCTAAGCCAGAAAGCGGTGGGTATTTTGAATCAAAAGGGACTCATTGAGACGAAATCCCAATTCACCACTCTAGGCTTCTTCCGTCCTGGTGTCCCGAGTGATGCACGTGGGAGTGGTGAGCGTACGTGGCTCATCACCAGGTAGCCTACTCCTCCAGTCTGTGGGCCCAGAGTGAACTGCTGGGGAAAGGCCTCACCTGCCTATAGCCCCTGCCAGCAGGTTGCAAAAACCCAGGCTAAAAACAGGAGGTCTCAGGAGGTGAGGCCTATCAGATGGACCCCTGAGATCCTTTTTCCTGATCTTGTATCCAACGCTCTCCCAAATGGAGGAGAAGCCAGACCAAGGAGGTTCTGAGGAGCTGCCCTTGTGAAAGTTCTCAATACTAGGAGCCAGAAACCTTGGTTCTAGGCCTGAGGCAGCAAGGTGCCAACCAGGTGGCCTTGGGCGAGCCAGTAGCCCTATCTGTGGCTCAGTTTTTCCTGCTATCAAATGGGGATCGTCATATCTCCCCTCCCTTCTTTATGGGGACATTGTAGGATCAGAGATGATGACAGGTATGAGAAGCATATTGAAAAATATAATGCACTATGCAAATATGAGAGATTATCAAAGCTCAGACTTGAGTTTCCTCTTAGGTAGGCTGACTTGCCTTAAAATAAGGTGATGTATGCAAAGCACCTGGCTCATACCTGACACACAGTAGGCGGACAAGATCTGGCAGTTGTCCCAGGCTTATGCCTTTGATCTTATGCTTCCTTTCACCTGGAATGTCCAAGGTCCTACCCACCCAGCCCCATTCTCACTCTTCCCCACCCTCCCTCCTCTCAACCAACATCCAGTCACTCCCCAGAGTTCCGATAGATCAGAAGTCCTCCTGCTTCTTTTTCTCTATAGCACTCTTCACCTATCTGTTAATAGCTATTTGTTTTGTTTTGTGTTCATGTCTGTCTTGCTGTCACCAAAACACAACCTCTGAGATGGTAGGGATAACCTGTTGTCATGTTCTCTAAGGATAAGGTCTGGTACGTAGTAGTTACTTGATAAATATTTGTTGAAATGATGGGTGGGTGGATGGATGGATGGATGCTATCCAGGTTTATTGCTTTTTTTTTCTTTCTCCTACATCCCTTCTTGGACACTAGTAGTTTGGTGGAAAAGTGACTAGTCATGGAGTCACCAGGCTGGATCTCAGAAGGCCCAGCTTTGTAACTCACTTAGCCAGTCCCCTGGAACAGGTCACCTAATGTCTCTGTTGTCCTTTTCCTGGTCTGTAAAGTAGAGATAATGACACATCATGTATATTGGGAGGCTTCATGAGATAATGAATGTGAAAGTCAAGACAAGGGGTTATTATGCTGTCTCTTATTTTTGACACAGAACCTGGTTCACACACTGGAGGCTTGGGGAAGATGTTAATTTAAGAACCTCAGGCAAGGCCTCCCCTTTACTCTCATTTGGGGGTTCTGGGATGATGGTGGTAATGATGATGTTGATGACAGCTATTATTTACTGAGCGATTATTCTGGCAGGCTCTCTGGGCTGAGCACCTTTCCTATGTTAATGGGCTTAATTCTCCTAACAACCCATGAGATAGGCCTTATTATTAACCCCACTCTAAAATAGACACCCTGGTGACTCTCCATCCCATTACTATGCTCTAATTTTCTTCATAGCACTTCACACAAACTAAAATTAACTTATTTACCTACTTGTTTATGATCTGTCTTCCCCAATTAGACTAATTTCCATGGGAGCAAAGCCTTTTCTGTCTTGTTCTTGGCTGATTCTCCAGTACCTAGAAGAGTACCTGACTGACAGAAGACATTCAATAGACCATTTAACAGATGAGGAAATAGGCTCAAAAGGGTTAAGTGTGTTATCCAAGGACACACAGTTACCTGGATTTGTCAGGCTCCAAACCCATGGATTGTAACCCTGATGCTACTTCCTCCTCTGTTACTATGGGTGCCTCCTTGCTGTGTCCTGGTAGAGATGTGATGTTAGAAAGGTTTCCCAAGCCAAATCCTCTCCCCAGCTCCTCCTCCCCCATCCCCCCCTTTACCTTCTGACAGCTCAGGAGTTCTGTCCATCTTGAAGAGGGACAACAGAGTTTGTGGAGCTCCCAGTGAAAGTGACCCCATAGAATGGGAGTCCCAAGGTATCCCCTCTTTGTCCTGGCTCTGTCACCCATGAATAGGGCTCACTCCTTGGAACCCCTTTTTACATTCACGGGACAACTCTTGTCTCTCTTTTTCATCCACTGGGTCCTCAGCAATTATTTCCCAAACTTCAAGAGAGCAAGGAGCCTAAGGTTCTTGGATTTCTGGATTTTGCACATAAGTCAATGCTAACCTTGTCTATAATCGGTACTTTCTAGAGGCCAAATACCTAGTATTGGAGCATTAAGTTGATTGGTGGCATGAGCAGGAATGGGGACCAAAATACTAGGACTCCTGGCTCCTGGCCAGAGACCCTTCCAGTCCTCTTATTTTCTTATTTAGTCCCTCCTGCCTTGTGTGGATGGGTGTTTTAGTTTCCTTGCTGCTAAAATGAATACCATACAATGGGTTGGCTTAACAACAGGAATTTATTTGCTCAGAGGCTAGAAGGCTTGCTTCCCCTGAGGTCAGTATCATGTGGCTACCTAGCAAACCCTGGGGTTCCTTGGCTTTTCCATCACATGGCAATGCACATGTTGGCATCTTTTTCCTTCTCTTCCAGATTCCACTGTCCACTAGCTGCTTGCTGCTTCCCATGGCTTCTCTTTCTGTCTGGCTTTCACCCCCCGCTCATAAGGGATTCCCATAATCTGGATTAAAGCCATCCTGGTTCAGTTGGGCCACAGTTCAACTGAAATAACATCTTGAAGGGATCTTATTCACAATGGGTCCACCCCCACCAGAATGTGGACAAAGACCAAGAACATCTATAAACTGGGGTACACAAGTCAATCCACTACAGGAGGAAACCCCCTTCTGTCTTGTAGCAGAGAGTTGGTTCAATATAGTCCAGAGGAGGGGAATTTCCAGAATAGGAAAGACATCCAGAAAGGAGATTAGCACAGGCATTAAGAGGTGTATCTTGGAGTCCAACAGGTCTAGATTCAAGTTGAGCCTCCACAAAGTACTAACTGAGTGGCCTTGAGTGGTTAATATCACCTGTTTGAGTTTCAATTTCCCCTTCTCTAAAATGGAATCATAATATCAATCTCTCAGTGCTATTGTGAAGAGTAGATGTGATGATACAGCAAAAATAGTTGGCACCAGTGTCTGCCTATGGTAATGCATAATGTATGGTGTTCAACTTTGGGATCCCAGCAGGGTGATTGGAGACCCCTGTAGGCTAGAAAAACCTCTCAGATGAACAGCAAATGTTATCTGTGCTTTTGTTTCTGGTGTGACTTCATCACTGTCTTCTAAAGTGTAATTTTCAAATAAGGTAAGATAATGGATAGCTCATTAAAGTTGAAATAATGGTAATTCCACCAAAGTCAGCAAGTTGGGGCCCTAGGCCTGGTCTGCCATTGAGTTGCTGCCTGAACCACCATGTCTTGTGCCACTTTGTGACCCCTCAATGTCTAGCTCTAAGCTAAGCACAATATTGGCCTGCCTGTAATTAAGCACTTACTGTGTGCCAGGGAGAGTTCTAAGCATTTTGCTTCTGTCAGTGCACTTAATCCCCACAATAATCCTATGAGGTGGGTGCTTTTATTAGATCCGTTTTACAAATGAGGAGCAGTGCTGCTCACTCCGGGTCCCAGTTGGTCTGGAGGTGGGGGTCCGCTAGGCTTTTCTCTGCTTTCTCCATGCCTCTTTGGTTGAGGAATTTCCTTTGGCTGGGAGCTGGGTAAGGAGTGGGGGCACTGCTCTGGGCCCGCCCAGTGAGTTCCTCTCATCCTAGGCCAGGAGGCCTCTGGGAGGGGACTCTTCTCACCTCTCTGTCTTGAGGCCTCTTGATTTATAATAGCAGAAACTCAGGGTGTGCCTCTCTCACAGCACCCCTTGCAGCAAGAGGGTTTCTATCATTTCTCTTTCCTGTGTGACAGCTCCTCCTGTCTCCCTCCCAGAGCCTAACGCCCTGTGCCCTGGGACCCGTGGGATGGGGGATGCTGTGGCCTGGCTATTGCTCCCTCTCTGGGTCTGAGAACGGGGGCCTGAGCTGCTGGGCAGCAGGAGGACACTTCCTGTGGCATGATATGTGAAGGTCCCTGCCCACCTGCTAGTCTAGCACAGTGCCTGACGCTGTACCACCAACGCGTTTTCTTCTGTGGTCCGGATGCCCTCCTAAATCACGGTAAAGCAATGTGGCTTCGTGGAAAGTACGTGGCTTTGGTGCTAGGCAAACCTGGGTTTAAATCCTACATGTGTCATAGTCTAGCAGGGTGATCATGGGCATTTTCTTATTCTTTCTGGCTCTCAGTTTCTTCCTCTGTAAAATAAAGCAAATGATCCTAACCTTATACTCTCCTTGAAAGGAGAACTA
>PVKY010013958.1:0-10789 GCA_004027775.1 Bradypus variegatus | reverse complement strand
CACAATGAGTAGACTTGGGTTTCAGGTTTGTTTGTTTTTTTTGGCCACAGTCAATACTGGAAAATGACTTGGGCTTTGTAGTCAGACAGTGAGGGCTTTCAAATCTTGATTCTTCTAGTTATTAGCTTCATTACTTTGGTTTCTTTTACCCTCTCTGGGCCTTTATTTCTCCACTTGTAAAATGGGAATAACACAAATTTCTATTTTTTAATTCTATTTTTTATGTATTGGCAGGACTGTCTTGAAGATTAAATGAAAATGTAAAGTGCTCAGAACAGAACAGGCACTCAATAAATGGGCTACTGTGATTATAAAGTCCTCTTGAATACCTATATCTATTTTTATTTCTTCAGCCCAATTAACCAGTTATCCCATAAATATTCATTTAGTGCCCAATACATGTAGTCACTGTGCTAAGTGATGAGGACTGAGACAAATAAGGGGAAGATTTAGGAGAAAGGAAAAGAAAATCAGCATTCCTTGAGAACTCTCACTGAGCCAGCCACTGTGCTGAGTTGGGAAATATAGGTATTTGAATGTAATATCTGCTTCCACTTCTTCACTTTCCATGTTCATTCATTTAAGAGGCATCAAAGCTGATGAGAGCTACTGTGGCTTCCTGGCTGCCAGACCAGGGTGAGGAGCACACCTGAGTGTCTCAGGCCACAGGTGAGCCGGCCTGAGCTCAGCCTCCGTGATGGCTTCCTGACTAGCCTCGGCCTCCCGTTTGCAACGGCGAATGACTGCACTCTCTCTGCAGAAACCTCCCTGTCCTCGGCCCTGATGCTTCCGAAAGTGACTATGCCCTGGTGAGACGATCCTGCCTCTTAACTAAGGCTGGGCTGTCCTTGTACCAGGTCCTCCTGGCTACCACGCTAATTTATTCCCTCTTGTGAACTCCAGCACCAAGTCAGCCCACTTACATCACATTATGACAGCAGAAGGGACATGCTTCCATAAAATTTCAGACAAGTGTGGCTATTACTGGGAAACCACATCATGATGAAAACATTCCACAGTGCTGATCTAGTGTCTTTCCCACGAGTCTACAGCAGCAAATTACTCACTTCTGAAGTAGAACTAGAGTTACTCATCTAAAAGAGCTCTTTTAAAGTGTCATGGTCACTGCACAGATCATTCAGTCTACCCACCTTACAGCACAGTAACTCCAGAACAATTAAAATTTAAATGGAAGAAAAGATGAGAGCCTAAACTTTTAGATCCAAAAATGGGTGAAAGTTTTTATACTCTTGAAGTGGGCAAGGCATTTCTAAGCACAACATCAAAAGCAAAAATTAAGAAAATGGTCACTAGAATGGACTTCAGAAAAAAAATTTTAAACTTTCATATGGCCCCAAACTCCCCCAAATATTAACAAACATAAATAAATTAGGAAAAATATTTGCAATCCACAAAGAGCACTTAATAACCGAGGGCTTTCACAATTGCAATATTGGCAAAAGTCATGAAGACAATTCACAAACTACAATGTCCAGAAACCATATTTGACCTTACTAATCCATACAAATTAAAACAGAGATAATTTTTCACCCATTAGATTGACAGAGATTGAATTCATGTATAATGCCCAATGTTGGCAAATTATGTGCACAAACCAGTACTGTCATACATCTCAGGGGAAACATAAATGGACTTGATTTTCTGGATGGTTATTTTGCAATATTTTTTTAAAAAAAGATTTTTTTTTAAAACAGACTTAGTAATTCCACTTCTGGGTTTTATCCTAAGGAAATAAGTGGGCCAATCACAAGGGGTGTGTGTGTGAAGATGTTCATTACAGCATTGTTTACAATAAAGAAAAATTAGAAGCCACCTATTATCAAGAGGACAAAGAAAACATGGAGTATTATGCTACCATTAAAATTAAAACAATTCTCTCTTTGCTGCCATGTTCTGTGTCTACAGAGGCAGTCACGTGGCAGGGAACTGAGGGCGGCCTCTCGGAGCTGAGAAAGGCCCCCAGTGGACAGTCAGCAGGAAATGGGCACCTCAGTCCTATAGGTGCAAGGAGAGGAATTCTGCCAACAACCTGAAGATGCCTAGAAGCAGATCTTGCCCCCTCGAGCCTCTGATGGGACTGCAGGCCCAGCCAGCATCTGGATTGAAGACACTGGATCGCCAGCACTTCTGACCTACAGAAACTGTGAGATAGTAAGTGCAAGCTGTTTTAAGCCATTAGGTTTGAAGTAATTTGTTACCCAAAGCCATCTAAGTTATCCCTTCACTTTGCATGCAGTCTTGGTGTCACTGTTAAGGTATGATAAGTTAAAAAGAGGTTATGAAACACTATGCATGACATGATACCATTTAAAAGTACACTTACGTTTGAATAAATATTCATAGAAAAATGCCTTGGACAATACAAACCAGTATGTGTATTCTTTATACAGTTCTTTTCTTGAAATTTATTTTTTCCAATGAGCATGTATTTTATAATTAAAGATGGATGTATATATTCTCATTTTTAAAGAAAGAAAATCTATCTTTAAAACCTTGGGAGGAGATTTCATTGGAAATGGTATCATTTTCATGTCATGTTGATACAACAGTTTTAAGCCCTTAGAATTTTAGAAACTAAACAATTTATGTATAACACAAATAACATAGCAACTTACACAGTAATTATATTTCCACCGGAGAAGGGAACCTTGCTGTCATTGGGCTGAAACTCCAAGAAGCCTGTTAGGTGAACACAGAATGAGAGTCAAGTTGGATAGGTTTTGCTCATTTTATTCATATTTTTTTTGGGGGGGGGAGATGGAACACCTCATCCAAGTTATACTAGAGAAATGTCTATGTTATTCCAGATTTTCCAAAATAGTACTGATTAAAAACACTGTCCTGTTGTCATACTAAGTATTTGACTTTGCTTAGAAAATGTGAACACAGTAACTGCAGATCACTTCTTCCAGTGACTGAAATTTCATATTTATATCTACTTGTAAGAGGTGACAATGAAGTCACAAGACCCCAGGCATTTCTTTAACGTTTGCTAAAGAAAACCTCATGCTAAAGAAAATCTCTATCCTCGGTTGTGCTGTCCATCCTACCTAGTAATCCAGTAACCCTTTCACGCAACCGCTTCACCCTCTCTGGCGGAGACGGCTAAGCCCTCTCAACTCTCTATCCCACCACCTTCCCCCTCACTCTTGGAAGATGACCCCTTAGCCCAGCTGGAGTCGCCTGCCCATCCATTGGCTGGGGAGCACATCTTAATTAATGACACAAGACTGCACGTAAGGTGAAGCAATTCCCCAAACCAAGAGAGACGATGCATGTGGCCAAAGGTTGCTTGGCATGGCATATGTGAGCCTTCAGGAAAGGAGCTCATGAATGGGGTAATTTCAAACCCTTCAGCATGCTTTCCTAGCCCCTTCCTTCACACCCAGCATCATATATGCTACCCTTGACTCGCATCTATGTACTTTCGTACTGATTCTTCTATCAGACCACCATTCCCCTTACTTACCTTGGTTCTCTCCAGTTTTCAAGTCTCAGTTCAATCTTCAGCTCTTCTCCTTTTCCCTCTTCTTTTCCTGTGGCCACTTCCAGACAGGTTGGTTCCCCTCCTCGCGTGTCCCCATACCATGCACAGAATTATCGTGACACGTTCAGATGGTCTGTGTACTTGTCAGTCTCCCCACAGGTTCTCTGAAGGCAGGGCAATGTCTAATTCCACTCACTAATCATTGATGCTTAACACAGCAGCTGGTATAATTTAGTACACTGATGTTTATTCAATGCATAAAACAGTCCCGTTACTTATTAATTACCCAGAGTATCTTTTCCTTTGGACAGTTCAATTCTCTTGTTTAGACTCTCCCATTTACCAAAAATGTTTGTCTTTACAACCTCATCATACTGGTGTTTTGACATGACAATTTTTTGTCACTGGTGTTATTATATGGAGTCTGTTTCCTGAGCTATACGGTGTGTACCTTATCCTCATCTTTGTCAATTCTTGTCAACTTTAGAGTGTTTTTTGTTGACTTACTACACAAAATTATATTCTTTATGCCCTAGTGCTAATACAGACAACTTTTATCAGAGAATTTGGTACCCCTAAAATGTCCTTTGCATTCTACAGATTATCACCATTTATATCTTCCAACATTCACCTGCATCTTGGGGATAGCAATGCCTGCCTTGCCGGGTAGTTGAGAATTAAACAGGAAAGTAGATGCAAACCATCTTGCATACAGTATGTCTGCCACAGGGTATGTATGTACGCAAGTAGTAAAACTTATTTTAACTTACTAGGTTCTAGTGTAAAAGATACAGGCAGAAGTTGTTGTGTGGGACTTCTGAAAAGGCCTCTTCTAAAATAAGGACGTGATGGCTGGCGTGCCAACAACTATTTTGGCACAGGAGGCAAATGTGTGGATGGAAGCCAAATTGTAAGGATGGCAAAGAAGAAAGGTTGGAAGAGTTTGGGTCTCCGGGCTAGCTACCCACAGCTTTCCTTTATGGGAGTGGGGGAGGGAGGGAGTTTGTGTTTTCTGCTTGGAATTTTGGAGTTGCTGTAAAATGCAAGTGAACCCCAGCAGCCAATCTATTAACACAGTAGGTACGGGGCTAACTGCGGGAACTTGCTCTAATCCACTGATGCTGGATTTCTTTGGACTTCCCAGGAGTTGGGACCAGCGGGAGGCGAGGATCCCAGCAAGAGCTGGGGGCGGGAAACACGCACCAGCTCCCCATACTGGGTGCGCAGTACCGGCCCAATCCCTAGATTCTGCCAACCCTCCTCCCATGGGCTCTTCTTTTTCCAGCTTCTCCACTCACCTCTAAAACCCGTGTCTGGAGAAAGCAGGGGAGAGCCAGAGCAACACGCCCCCCACCGCCTCTCGCTCGGTCTCTCCACCGCCGCGCCGCCGCGCCGCGTTTGAAGTCTCCCCGCAGCGGGCCGGGTGCGTCACGCGGCCCCACGTCGGCCCGCCATTGGCCGGCGCGGGTCACGTGCGAAGGCGCGCGTTTCCGATTGGTGCGGGGCTGCCCGCGCGGGCGGGGTTGCGGAGGCCCGGCGGCGTCGGGGGCGCAGGGGGCGCCTGGCGTCGGCGGTGAGTGGGCGCGAGGGCCCCCGGCGGGCCCGGGGCGGGATGGCGGGCTGTCTTCCCGGCGCGGGGGCCGCGGGGTCGTCTCGCGGAGGTGGGGCAGGCCGGTGGGTCGCGGGCTGCCGCAGGGAGACGGCCGGGGCCGGGCGCGGCCTCCGAGGCGGCGCGACCCCCTGCCCCCGGGGCCGGGCGGGAAGGGCCTCTGCGGGTCCCCGCTTGCGTCCCATCCCGCCCCTGGGGCCTCAGTTTACCCCCGTCGAGGGCCGCCTGCGCCAATGCGAGGACGCGCAGGGCGGTCAAGGGGACGGACCGCCGCGGGAGGAAGGGCCAGGGCCCCCCGGGGTCCTCCCGTCCCGGCCTCAGGGCCTGGTCCGGGGCCCGGGGCCGCCACCGTGGACAGCTCATTGGACCCGGGCTCTGGCGCTTGGCGCGGTCGAGTCGTGCGCGGACAGATCAGCAAGGACAGCTCCTCCGCAGCCTGTCCTCGGGTCCCGTGGGGACAGCGGGAGGGTACCCAGCAGCCTCCCGGGTGGCGCATTCTGTCTGCCCCGTGCAGGTTCCTTTGCCGCTTTCTCTGGAAGAAAGCACAGGAGACGGGACCGTTTTATTCCCTGCAAGAGTAACTAAAGCCCGTGCCAGTGGAGGAATTATAAAGGATTTCTAAATGCAGAGCAAGAAAAAGGTTAGGACTTTGCAATTAACTTGATATACTATAATCTTAAGACTTTTTTCTAAAAATTTTTTAATGTTTATTTTTTAAAGCATTTTGTTGAGATAAGTTCACATCATGCAATCCATCTAAAGTGTGCAATCAGTGTCTTCTAGTATATTCACAGAGTTGTGCAGGCATTACCACAATCAGTTCTGGAACATTTTCACCCTGAAGAGGCTTCACGATGTTGTACAGTCCTTTTCCTGTTAGTGACATACACGCGACCCTAATCTTTCCCTTTCAACCACAGTGGCACCCACATATCATCACTTAGTTACACTCACTATGAAGCACTCCGGACACTTCTAAACATTTCCAACATTTACAGTCAACCTTATTACATATTCTGCACAAATTGAGCATCAGCTCCCCATTCTCTAAGGCTTTAAAAAAAAATTTTAAAACATCTAGTTATTTAAGATACGTGCTTAAAGGTAAATTGCTAAAACCAACCAACCAACCAAAAAAAAGGTAAATTACTGAGGTGAGGGGCTTTCATGAGAAAGATTTGGGTTTAAGGGTCACACACTTAAATGCCTAGTGGAGCCAGGTGGCAGTGAGGGAACTGGGGAGAAGCCTGTCTGAAGCCACCCCTCAGCTGCAGCTGATTGTTGTGAGGCATGTAGGCTCAGGGTGTTCTGATCTGATTTTTCATGAGATATTGAAAGATCTAGATTTTTACATGAAATCTCTTGATTTTTAAATGTTGGCAACTAATTAAAAAAGAAAATCAAATACAGGGGGAGCCAAATAAAAAGTGTTTGTAGGCTGACTCCAGACTGCTGGCTTGGGACCTCGGATTGAGACCTAATTGTGCCACTAATTAATGGTGTGACTTTGTCTCAGTCACTTCTCTCTAGGACATGCATTCTCAACGTGATGATATCGCTCTAGAAAGCAGAAATTGGTTCTTGGGGGACAAAAGGCTTGTGGTCCTCCAAAGAGCCGTAGTACATAGACAGATATACAGTTATATCTGTGGCATTAACATTTCATGGAGGGGGCGGGTGATTAGGAAAGAAAATGTCTAAAAAGTGCTCTTGGGAGGGAAGGGTTAATGGAAAACAGGTTGAGAAACATGTTTTAGGAAATGAGCAGATTATCCTGTGATGGTTGGATGTGTTAAAATTTTAAAACAAATTAATGTTCATAGAATCTGAGAGCAGGAAGGGACCTGAGAGATCATCTAACATAAAAGATGCATGCCAGGCACTGTTAGCCAGTGCACACACATTCACGTACACACAGACACCCGGACACGTGCATTAATGTCATTTGCTCTCCAAAATGAGCCTGAAAGAGTCATTCCATTTTATAGATGAGAAGACTGAGGCTCAAGCTTTGGGTGACTTGTCCACAGTCACAGAGAAGAACTTAAGTTCTTCTTAAGTGGAAGAACTGATAATCCAAGTCTGTGTGGCTCCAAAGCCATCCACCCGTCATGATGTCTCCCAGCCTCCAGTCCAGCAGTGTCCAGAGGTCTTTGTACACAGGAACTCTACCTTTTAAAAATGCAGACCCCACCCCTGCCCTCACCAGATATGTGAATTCAGTATCTGTTGAGGAGCCTGAAAAATCTGCATTTTAGCAAACTCCCTGTGTGATTTCCATTCTGGTGGTCCAGGGACCGTTTGGAGAACAACTGCTCCAGTCTAATTTCCCACCCAATCTCAGTGTCCTGATGGGGTCGTATCCAAGGAACTGAGTTTACTTCCCAAGCAGAGATTCCACTCCCTCTTCCAGACAGGTGACCTTCCAAATGTGGGGAGGAAATCTTTGTTAGGAAGAAGTCAGGGTTTATGAGACAGCACCTGGCACTGTGCAACAGCTCTCATTTTGAGAAGTGCTGACCGTTTTGCTTTGCCTTTTTTTTTTTTAATGAGCTTCCTTCTATGCTATTCTGACCCTCCGAAAAAAGCAGGCCTAAGGCATTTGATTATTAAAGAAAAAATAACTAAATAACCTTAGACATGATTTAGAAATTATATATTTTAATGTTTCTAGTTGATCAAACAGTGATCAATCCAATCACAGCAAATTGAACAGGTTAGATTTTTAATGAAACTGTGACTTTTGCAAGTGAGTACTTGCAGTGATGAAAATTCAAAATTCCCTTCCTAACTGCTAACACCTGCATGAAAAAAAGAAGCTTATTTTTAAATAATAGGGATTCCACTCTAGCATTTTCTCAGCTTATTAATCATGTGTTTCTGGGCTATCTAGTTAGTGAAGTATTTGGACAAATTACCATTTTTTCATGGTTTCAAATGTAACATTTTCCTGGTGGATGGTAAACCTTACAATTTTGATCCATAACCTTTTCAGGGGCAGGTTCTTCTGCAAGACCATCACCTGGCCTGATTGTAGCTGCTCTAAAGGACATTTCCTCTGTTCTTTTTGGGTGCTGGTGAATGTGTCAGCCTCTACACCAGCACAGGTTGCTGGCACTGCAGGTGGCGGATGGTTGGGAGAAGGCACGGAGAGTTACCTCAAGGAAACAAAGACATGTCCTTTTGATCTCCAATAGCCATTTCTGCTCGTTATAGGTCAGACGGCACCATTTATTTTGAGCTGACACCAGAAGCAGTCTATCCTTAAAAAAAACAAGGATATACTAGCCCTATATATGAACTCCAGGCATTCTTTCATCAAAAAATTTCAAGCATTTACTGTGTCTTAAATGGATTTACTGTAGGATTCAGAAGCAAATTCCTGTATTTTAAGGAAGGGTCATGTAATCTTAGCCCCTAGTGGAAACGTTTTCTCATTTAGAATAATGCCTTTGCAGAGTCAATTTCTAGGTATCTTATTTTTATACCTTAAAGACTAATCAGTTCTAGGTGGAAAAGTTTCTAGAGAATTTACATTTTCTCCATTTTCCTGATGATTCTATTTCAGCAATTTAAATTGCCTTTTAGTGTTGAGACTGTATTTTGATTTTATTGTATTCCCAGTTCTGTTTCCCAAGACGTTTGCTGTGTAATGTGTATTGTCTTTCTAAAATAACATTTATTCCAGTCTTTTTTCTACATACACTATGTATGTGTATTTCTTTTATGAAAACGAGATCATGCTCTGTGTTCTATTCTGTAGATTGTATTTTTTAACCTAATAACATATGGCAAGTAAGTTAAACCTTTCTAGGCAACCCTTCAGAGTTTATTCTTTATTTTATTGCTGCTGTTGCCAAGGAGTGGAGTTGAGAGGATCTGTGGTAATGTGGGAAGGTAAGAGCAAAGGCTAGAATTCTCCCTCAGAATTGTAGGAAAGGAAGGGCACCTGAAAAAATATGTTTAAACTTGAGTAGTAGATACTGAGGCTTTTAATTTTTATATTCCAAACAAAATGGCCCAACTTGCGAATTCTGTTTTTCCTTTTATTAATGACCTGTACAAATCTATTTGACTATTAAATTGTCCCTGTTTTCCTGTTTTAAAAATACTCAATATTTTTGTCTTCATTGTAAGTGTCTTAGAAATTGTATATGAGTGACTCAAGCCACAGATTGTTTATATCAGATATTTAAAACAATGTTAGGTACGTATTTTTAAATGTAGCATGAAAGTAAATACCTAACAGTGTACATAATAGTAACCAGTGAAAACTATAGAGTCTTTTGAAACTAAGTAATTCAGTGTATAAAACACTGAATATAAAAAATTTAGAAAGTACCAATAAACCAAAAAGAAAAAAAACTACTTACAATCCCACCACTGTTAATATTCCGTTAGTTTATAATCTAATTTACCTTTCTTTTTCTTAATCTATGGTAGATTCTGTTTATAATGGTCATATAAAGTGGCAGCTCTCATGTTGTTTGACCATTGTTATTTGAATTGAATATGTATACGTTAAGTATTTATTTTGCCCTTTCTCCATGAATCGATGAGCTTAAATTCCTATTTTGAGATCAGATTTATTTTATCCACCCTGTGTGTAAAACACAGCAGATTTTTAATCCCAAATTGACTTCCACGGATATCTGTAAACATCTGGGCTACTATCATGTGTCATCAGGAAAAGGTATGAGTAAACTAATTTTTTAAGTTTGTTTTAATTATGTAAGTAATAATAAAATAACAAATAAGAAATAAAATAAGTTGTAACAGAAAATGTAGAAAGGAATAAAGAAAAATAAGTCAACCATAATCCCATCGGTAGCATTTTGGTCAGTCTCTTTCAAGTCCTTTTTCTCTGCACGTTTATTTTTACATAGTGCATGCAGCTTTGCATTTGGCTTCATTTAAATTACAGAAATGCTTTGTCATTTTAAATTAATTTTTTTACAAATTGTATTGTGGTTACATATATATATAAAACACAAAATTTCCTATTTTAACTATTTTTAAGTATATGCTTCAGTGGTATTAATTACATTTACAATGTTGTGCTATCGTCACCAACATCTATTACTGGGACTTCTTCATCCCATCAAACAGAAACTACCCATTAAGCATGCTCCCCATTCTACTCTTCCCCCACCCTCTGGGAACCTCTGATGTACTTTCTGCCTATGTATTTGGTTATTCCGTATATTTCTTATAAGTGGAATCATACAATGTTTGACCTTTTTTGTCTGATTTTTCACTTAGTGTAATGTTTTCAAGATGCATCCATGTTGTGGCCTGTGTCATAACTTCATTCCTTTTTATGGCTGGATATTACAGCATTGTGGGTATATACCACATTTTGTTCATCCATTCAAATGTTGATGGAAATTTCATTGGTTTGTTTCAGCCTTTTGGCTGTTGTGAATAATGCTTCCATTGAACATTGGTGTACAAGTACCCGTTCAAGTCCCTTTTTTCAATTCTTTGGGGTCTATACCTAGAAGTAGATTCCTGGGTCGTATGGTAATTCTGTGTTTAACTCTTTGAGGAACCATCAAACTGTTTCCACAGTGGCTGCACGATTTTACATTCCCACCATGTGTACAAGGGTTCCAATGTCTCTGCATCCTCACCAGCACTTTTCATTTGCTGATTTTAAGTGATAGCCATCC
>PVKY010013957.1:0-10790 GCA_004027775.1 Bradypus variegatus | reverse complement strand
CGGCAGATCCAAGCGTCTGGTCTCGGGCCCTTTAGCTGCCGGAGACGGCCCCCCCCCGACGGCGGAGTCTGGGACCGCTCAATCAGCGGGGCGCGCCTTCCCTTTGTCCACCTCGGGGGTCCCCCTCCGAAGCTTCGGATCCCGGACGAGCCCCCAAGTTGTGAGAAATAGAGCGGTACCTGTAAGGGAATAAATGCTCACTCGGTTCTGGAGGAGAAAAGAATTTATTTACGATCTTGCAAGAAAGGGCACACAGCTGAACACGTGGTAGGCTGGTGCGCCGGAGGAAGAGAATGGCGACCTTTTATCCCCCTACTCCTAATGCGCAAATCCCTCCCCTGTTTCCCTATTGGCTGGGTACTACAGGGGTTACAATCTTTCCGAAAGAACTAACTAATCCATCTTTGAGATTTTAATTTGTACAGCCTATCCGAGAGCCAACGGGCTCATCATTTAGTTTAAACTTCCTGCTGAGAGTTCCCACCTCTGATTTTACCTCATATCTCTTTACATTCTAGTAACCATGGTTACCATTTTATGAAAGGGGATGGCGGGAATTCTCTCCTTCTTCCCTTTACCACAGGGCTTGTTTAAGCCGGCTCTGCCTCCATTTTTATTTCATGCTGTCTTTATGTGAAAGCTAAACTTATCCTTTTCTCACATGGCTAATAGCTAGATGCCACTTGCATTTAAATATAACCTCTCTTTTAGTATTGTTTACAACCTACCTGTCTAGAAAGAATTCATATTTTGGGGTCTGAAAGCTACCAGGACTATTAGTTAAAAGTTGCTGCCTTTTATTAGAAAGTGAAGTAAAATATCTATTGGTCTTTTGTTGCAGTGAAGTGACCAAAGGACTCAAGAGTCTGAGAGGCCTTGCTTAAGAACTTCTGTTTCAAAATTTTGAAAGATGAACTAAAATGTTACGGGAGGGAATTAGCACTTCTTTAATTCAATTCATTGAAATAGTGATTATAGTGTTAAAACCTTAAAGTTTGTGACAGCGATGGTATGTGAATAGGGTTTATGTCTCTTGTACCCTTGATTTCCTCCAGAGCCTGAATGCCTAAGTATTTTCAAGAGCAGAAATCTATATGCATATGGGGCACATGAATTTTTTACTGATGACATTGTCAAATGAGAAGGCCCAGTGCTTTCCATCTGCATCTTGAAACTGATTACAGACATGAATTATGTATACATGTAGAAACTATTTCAAATAATTTTCTTTTGGTTAATGGTTCGTTAGACCATTGTTTCACGTTATAACTTTAGATAAATTAAATTTGAATAGTTCACAATTGTAATCAATTACATTCAGCTTCAATTATAATTCCTAATTGATTCAAGCCTATTAACACAATCCCAGGTAGTATTTGTTACACTGTGTTAGTAAACTGCAAGAGATTTGTTCCTAATGACCTTTTCTGTACTAGCTAATTAGATTAAAAACAAAAGTCCTCTTCTAAATATTTTAGGGGACATTCTCTGTGGATCTAGCAGATTTGATGCCTGGGCCCTCAGTACTATGTTTCTCAAGTCAGAGATTATCACCCCTTGGGAGCTGCAAGGAAGCAGCAGGATTAAGGAGAACATAACTTGGGACACCAAGTCATTTCTTATTCTTACTAGTGGTGCCAGCCCAGGGTCCTGCTCCCTCACAGTTTTGCAGCCCTTGCTCAGTGACTCTCTCCTCATTCAATCCAAACAAAGAAAGAAGATCTTCTGTCCTCATTGATTCTTCTAGTATTTTGTTTCAGGTTGATGGTGGATTGAGAAGTTTTAAGAACACCTCCCCCATTTTAAGAATTCAGGAATTTGTAGCTCTTGAATAAGAAAGAAGAGTGAAGATTCTTATATACCTATGAATAGGAAGGCTGATGTCTAGTTCCCTGTGGAGATGTTCTGGTAATAGGTTGAAAAAGGGATTTCTCTACAATGGTTTCCTTCTTTTACTCACTTCTTACCTAATCTTAAATCCACTGTCATGTGGTTTCTACCCTATCTTTCTACTGAACTGTCAACAGTAACCCTGTCCTTGCCTGTATCCTTAACCAATATAAAGAATATTGTATCCTTAACCAATATAAAGACTTTGAACCAGTTAACAAGTTCCTTCTTGAATCTCTCTTCTGCCTGGGTTTTGTGACATATCACCCCCCCCACACTTTTTTAAATGCAATTTTTTTGAGATATAGTCACATATCATACAATTATCCAGAGTGTACAATCACTTGTTCACAGTGTCATCATATAGTTGTGCATTCATCACCACAATCAATTTTTGAATATTTTCATTATTACAAAAAATAAAAATAAAAAAAGTAAAAAAGCACACCCAAAGCATCTCATAGCCCACCTCCCCCCTATTATTCATTTACTTTTTGTCCCCATTTTTCTACTCCTCTGTCCATACACTGACTGGATGAAGGGAGTGTGAACCACAAGGGTTTCACAATCACACAGTCACACCAAGTAAGCTATATAGTTATAAGATCATCTTCAAGAATCAAGGATACTGGTTGCAGTTCAACAGTTTCAGGTATTTCCTTCTAGCTATTCTAATACACTAAAAATTAAAAAGGGATATCTATACAATGCATAAGAATACCCTCCAAAATGACCTCTCAACTCCATTTGAAATCTCTCAGCTACTGAAACTTTGTTTCATTTCTCTTCCCCCTTCTGGTCCAGAAGGCTTTCTTAATCCTATAATGCCAGGTCCAGGCTCATCCCTGGAAGTCATGTTCCATGTTGCCAGGGAGATTTACACCCCTGGGATTCATGTTCCACGTGATGGTGGGGGGGGGCAAGGGGAAGTTAGTGAGTTTACTTGTAGAGTTGGCTTAGAGAGAGAGACCACATCTGAGCAATAAAAGAGGTTCTCTGGGGTGACTCTTAGGCACAATTACAGGTAGGCCTAGCCTCTCCTTTGCAGTAACAAGCTTCATAAGGGCAAGCCCTAAGATCAAAGACTCAGCCTACTAAACTGGTAGTCCCCATTGCTTGCAAGAATATCTGGAATTCCCCAAGTGGGAAGTTTAATATTTCCATGTTCTAACCCCAGTCCCTCAAGGGGGCTTTGCAAATACTTTTTATTCTCTGCAAGTTTAATATTTCCACATTTTAACCCCAGTCCCTCAAGGGTGTTTTGCAAACACTTTTTATTCTCTGCCTAAATTACTCTGTGATGTATCGGGGCTTCACACTAACCTGTACAAACAAATTAGATCTCACCCCTATTCAAGGTTCCATGTAATTATGGGGTTTGAATAAACTGACCATACAAGTTAAATTATATAGTGTGCTACAGAAAGTATAGATTTTGCACCAAATAAACATCTCCTCCTTTGGTCTCACATAGAAGTTGAAGCTTTAAATCACAGTCAATATCATCCTTTGCCTTTTAGTCTGATTTACCTTAGTCCTAACCAAGTCCATTTTGTTCATATCTCTAATTGAAGTCTGATCTTTTTTTCAGCTTTTTTAAACAGTTGCTGTTGGGGTAATGCTGACATTCATAGCTGCTGAACTCTGGCTCTGAGTCTCAGGTGTCACACAGATGTGTTCCAGGGCCCCACCAGGTTATACACAAACAGCTCAGCATTTCAGAATTTAGAGACAACCATTACAACTCATGAATAGATGTGACTGCTATAGAGCTTACAATCTAATGACCTTTATAATAAGCCTTCCCTTCATAATCTATGTTCTCAGATTCAATTCTCAAGAGTTTTTACATTATAGTTAGTCCATATTATTGAGGTATTATAATGTTTGTCTTTTTAATTCTGGTTTATGTCACCCAGCATACTGTCCTCAAGGTCCATTCATCTAGGTGTGTACCTCACAACTTCATTCCTTCTTGCAGCTTCTCAATATTCCATTGTATGTATACCCCACAGGTCTCCATGCCGTTTATTAGTCGATGTACCCTTAGGCCACCTCCATCCATTGAAATCATGAATACCACTGCCATAAACACCAGTGTGCAAATGTCTATTTGTGTCCCTGCTCTCAGTTCTTCCAAGTATATACCAATAATAGGGTTTCAGGACCATATGGCATCACCATTCTTAACTTCCTGTGGAACCCCACACTGCCCTCCAGCTGGGCTGCACCATTCTACTTCCCTACCAACAGGGAATAGGTACATACCTCTATTTTCACCAGCACTTGTATCCCTCTATTTATTTTTCAAACAGTTTTATTCACACACCATACAATCCATCATAAGTAAACTATCAATGATTCCTGGTATAATCACATAGTTATGCATTCACCACCACAATCTATATGAGGATATTTCCATTTCTTCCATATCCCCCTACTTTTTAGGCTGTGTGTTAGGCAGCCTGTAAGATGGTTCCCAATGATCTCACCTCTTGGTATTCACCCATTCACACTTGTGTAATCTCTTTCCCTTGAGGGTGAGCTGGACTTAATGACTTGCTTCTAATAAATTGGATACAGCAAAAATAATGGGATATCATTTCTGAGATTAGGTTATAAAAAGACTATACAGCTTGTGTCTTGGGTGCTCACTCTCTCACTCTCTTTTTTTCAAGGTTTTAAAAGGAAGATTTATTTGACAATTTTCACTTAGTGCAATATACCTAAAAGGAAGTCATAATACAATGAACAATTCAAATCAAGTCCTCAGAAATTCATACAAACACCAGGGCTAAAAATCCTGAAGTTGCATCTCAGTTTTCCCCATGAACTTAAAAAAGCTTAAACTTAGTGCCTTATGGGTTATTAAATGAAACTAGAATTAACAAACATGCCAAATGTTTCACCTTTAATTGTAGATACAGTTCCTATATTTTGAGTCTTACCAAAAAAGCATGTCTTCCAATATGCATACAGTGTTCAATGTAATGTGGTAGGTATTAGGGCAACATTTAACATTACTGAACTGCTTGAACCTACATACGCTTACTGCTTAAGTACAGCCTACAACATAACTAGCTTGAGAAAAGCTGAAAATTGTTCAACAGCTACAGTTTACTCAAACTTTGTTGTTACATCCTAGATGAATGCTTGTGTTAAAAAATACTGAACCTGAAGTCTTTAAAACCATCCTGATTTCCCCTTAGGGTAAGCTAAGTCACAAGCTTGTATTGCAAAACTGTTAAACTTAAGTTTTGTTTTTTCTTTAAAAAATGTTGACCAGGAGTCAGTGATCAGGATCAATTACATTCCCCATCCACCACTCATACTGGACATGCTAGACATCCCTCCCATTCCACCCACTTCCATAGATGCACAGCTTCCACTATTGTAGTAGCTGCTGTTCATTGTTCCTTGGCTACCTATGCAATGTTTGATTTCAATCACTAGAGTTTTCCTGTAAAATCTGGCCATATCCACTCACTGCTCTAACCAATCATCACTCCACAATCATCACTCAGCTGCTGGCTAGTTGGGCCACCTTAACTGGATTGGTTTGACAAGCCCATGCCTCCCATCATTTGGCTACCATAAGCACCACTGCTTGCTACTGCTGCAGAATTCAAGAAGAGCTCTACATATCTGGTTTGCATATTTGCTTTGTCTTTTGACATAGCTGCCACAGCATCTTCATGAGGAGCAAACTCAACATCAGCCTCACCAGTAACTCTGCCTTCAGGACCAATTCCAATGTGTACTCTCACAGGTTTGAGCAGTGGAAAAAAACTGTAAATGCCTTTCTCAGTAGCTCTGTAAGGTAACCCCTGCATGTATACATGTCCTGTTGTGCTCTGGAAAGTAGAGCCACCATCCCTGTGTCTGTGATCAGACATTCCTGAAAAACAATAATGGAGGTCTCTTCCAAATCTATCTGACCCAAATCCATAGCCATGATTATAGCCATTATAAACATCATAGCCTCCATAGCCTCTGCCATAAGCACCATGTGTCATCCTTTCAAAGCCAGCTCCCCTGCTAGTACTGTAATACCTTCCGCCAGTCCCAAGTCTGTCATCGGGACCTGGCCACTGCATGGCTGTGAGCTTTTCTGGAGAATCATAGTGAGTTCTAACTTAAGCTTGACTGGTCTTAAAGATTTCAATATACTTGTGCCCTATTATTTCCTTGTGTTTCTTTAGAGGCTTTTCAGCTATTGACCCCCACCCCCCGCCACCGCCACATACTCCTCCCCTGGAAGTCCACTGGCAATGTTATCCCATTTGGCACAATTTTGAACTCTGAGAAGAACTGAACAATTTCTTCCTTGCTACATCCAAAGGGGAGTCCTCTAAGACATACAAAGCTATCATTGGCTGTGTCAGGTCAGGACTCTTTGGACCAGTATGCTTCAACACCCAATCCATTTCAATGTTATTTGACTTTGATACTTCAAAATATCTGCATCCCATGGTTTCTCTCTTTTTTTCAGGCCAATCTGACTTCATCTTCTGATTCAAGTTCAACAAAAGCTTGGCCATTTGGTCTGCCTTTTTGTTGTAGATGAAATGAATACCTTGATCCCCATCTGCCAAGTAAGACCAGAGAAGCTCGGGACCTTCACCATGAACCCCTTTCTGCCTTCAGTGCCCAACATCATTATTTCTTAGAGAATCCTGGAATTGAAAGAGACAGGATACATGACTTCGAAATGACTAAGAAGAAATCTCTCTCACTCTTTTGATAGCTTGTTCTGGGGAAGCCAGCTACAATGTCATAAGGCCACTTAGGCAGTCAATGAAGAGGCCCACAAGGTGAGGCACTGATGTCTTTGGCCACAAGTCACTGAGGAATTGTGGTTTTCTCACTGTCATATGAGTGAATTGGAAGCGACTCCTTTGCCATTTGAGACTTGATTTGACTATGGTCTCAGCTAACACGATTTCAGCCTCATGCGAGACCTTGAACCAGAACCTTCCAGTGAAGCCACTCCTGGATTTCTAGCCCACAGAAACCATGAAATAATAAGCTGTTTTCAACTGCTAAGTTTTGTGACAATTTGTTATACTGCAATAGGTAATGAATACAGGCTGCTTCTTTTTGGTTTCCAGGGATTTGTCTTCCCTACTTCCCCACTCCAAATGTGGGCAGGAATCCTTGGCTAGCAGTTCAGTCCTTTGTATCCACAATAAATGCCATATAAAAAAAACAATATATCAAATCTGTTTTGGAAATTTCATTTACTCTCACAATTTAAACAATAGCCAGACCAGATCACTCTTCTAACTTTCAATCAGGCATTTCTAACTTTCAAGCCATTTCCACATGGCTACTCCATCTGACTTTCCTTGCTGGAAACTTCAGAATGTTTTTCACGCCTCTCCATTCTTTGCCCCTCCTTTCCAATCACCAAGTTTTTAAAAATTAATCTTCACAATGTTTTTAGTATATTCACTCTACCATTTCTATTGTCATTCCCACCACCTTAGATCAGGTCTGTATCACCCAATATGTTGCAACAGATTCCTAATTGGTCTCCTGTCTACCATGTTTTTTCTTCCTTTATTGCTTTCTCAAAAAATGATGTCTCTGTCCCTCAGGAAGATTCAGTGGTTCCTTAGGTGTATGGTACAAGGTCCACTCTGCATGTTTTCATTTTAAGCCTTCTAAAATTTGGCTTCTGCCTATTTTTTCAACCTATCTGAATCAGCATACCTGGAACACATCTCACCCTAGCTCCTTTTTTCCTATCTGAAATGTAAAACTCCTTCACACTCCAGTTTAAAGTCCAACATATAAGTCATTTCGCTATTTGGCCCCGTTCTAACTTTTCACTTTCCAAGCTAGCATGCTCCTTCTCAGCATCATCTCCTTTGCAAAGCCTTTTAGTCCTCCCAATTTAGGTAGGTGCACCTTCCCCCCTTTTTCTAAAGCAGTTATCAGATTATCTTGAATATGTGTGTTTACCAGTCTGCCTCCCCCATAAGACTGTGAGAGCCTCAGGACAGGAAAAGGGATCACCGCTGCATCCTTAGCGCCCAGCACAAGGTCTAAGTACTAGCAGGCGCTCCGAGCGTCAGTGTAGTGTCTGCGTGAGAGAGAGGGAGCAGGGCACGAAGATAACAATGTACAAGCATATGCGTACTGAAGTGGACCCGAACTTTGGACAGAGACGGAAGCAGGAAAAATCGAGACTAGCAGGTAAACCCTCGGTTCTAATCAACGCGGGTGTGAGTTCTGGGTCTGAATCAGCTACCAATCGTCTCACGAGAAGTATCACGAAAACCGACACCACGCGAGATAACTGCCCTCTACCCTTACGGAACCCAGACGCAGCGTGGCCCGCGGGCATCGGATGATGACGTTCTCCTTGGAGGAAGCCGTGATTGGTTTCCGAAGAGGGGCGTCGGCCGCCCAGGCGCCGCGAAACGCTGGCCTAATTCCTCGCGAGAGCGGTAGCCTCCGGTGCGGGATGGCCGCAGAGCCGGGCGGAGCTGTTCCGCTTCGCCCGAGGCCGGCTTTTCGGCCCAAGACATGGCCCGGGGTCCCGGCCCGCTAGACCGGCCTGTCTCCGACTCTGTCGCCATGCCTAAGAGAGGGAAGCGACTCAAGTTCCGGGCCCACGACGCCTGCTCCGGTCGAGGTGGGCGAGGGGGCGCCGGCGCTGAAAGATTTGGTGCTGGCGGCAGGGAGGGGCTGACTGCGCCGGAGAGAGCGCTCGCCTGCCTAGGGTGGGAGGGCGTCTCGGGCCTTAGACCCGAAGTAAGGAGGAGGCCTTGGTGAAGAGACTGAAGAGAGAAGGCCTCCTTCTTGAGCATTGGTGTTTTGTTTCAGTGACCGTGGCGGATTATGCCAACTCGGATCCGGCCGTCGTGAAGTCCGGTCGGATTAAGAAAGCCGTCGCCAATGCTGTTCAGCAGGAAGGTAGGCTTTTGGAGAGCCTTTTCAGGCCTTGAAAAGAGATCTAGGTGTCCTATTTTCCTGGAATTCTGACTCAGTGATTTTCTTGCAATCCTTTGGGCATCTTCCCATAAACATATTTACTTTCCTTAATGTTTACCCATTTATCCATTGAAAGGATTAGCCAAGATTAGCACTTTCTGTAGCAGAAATATTTTGTCTTTACATTCAAAGCAAAACAAAAACCTCAAACCTTTGTGTGCTCTTCTTTAGTTTCTGCTGCTGTCTTGTTGGGTATTATTCTCTTTCCAGTATATCACATATATTCTCCACTTACTGTGCAGTTTGCTTCCTTGTGTAATAACCTTGTAATGCACTTTTTCTTTCCCAGTGCTTCTCTTGCTTTCAAGCTTTTTATTCATGGATCCCTGAGGCTTGTGTTTTTGTAACACCCACGGACCAGGGATAGATGGCATCCATTTCCTCTCCATCTCAAACATTGCTCCGCGGAAATTATGTAAATGAGAATAGAATTCATCTTTTGTTTTTATCCTGCAGGGTTTATAGGGAAAGAAGAGCATACTCCGTTTTTCTTCAGGTCTGAAGCTGGCACTTTTAAGAAGTAGTTTCTGCAGTTTGGGAGTCAGTTTGTCTATTGCTTTCCCGTTTTCTGTATATAAAATGCTAAAATTTCTTTCTATGTCTGTATTTGGTGATAGAGTCTCAAGTTTCTCCAGCAGTCTCTTACACAGTGCTCCCCCCCCCGCCTTTCCTTTCCCTATGCTGTTGACATGTTGGCTAGCTGTTTGTATTTCTGGATGAGACTGCATGCCATCTTATTCTCCCCGTATTTTCTTCTAGTAAAATCTCTTTGTGGCTTGGAAGCCTCCCAGGTTCCTGCAGAGGAAGCTCTTTCTGGGGCTGGTGAGCCCTGTGACATCATCAACAGTAGTGATGAGATGGATGCCCAGGAGGAGAGTATCTATGAGAGAACCATCTCCAGAAAAAAGAAAAGCAAGAGACACAAAGGTATAAGGCTTGTTCCCTTTTGGTGTATTAGTCCTTTTTGTGGGGATAAACTAAAGCTATTACACCTTCAGTTAATGGGAGGTACAAGAGGTGATACTAGTGGGGAACCAAAGTTTGGAAAAAAACCCAGCCTTTACCTAGGATCTTGGTAGTGGGATGGGGCTTAATACATCAGAGCTTTTTACTTTTTGTCTAATTTTATGAGAAAAGGAAATTGGAAAGAGTCAGTAGATTCTAGAGCTGTGAACTTGACTATAGTAGTCATTCATTTACAACATGTCATTATCAGATAAAAACCTATATGACAACATGAAAACAAAAAGCCATTGGATTTCTGAGTGTGTCAGGAAGCAGAGTTGTGTAAAAAAATGCTATCTCAAGTATGTGGATTGTATGGTAACCAGTTTCACTTCAGATAAAGTTTGATGTTATCATGGGCTTTTAGGTGCTGCGCACTTATTTACTTAATATTTACTTTATGCATAATAAGTACTGTGAAATAGAAAAATGTGATGTTTACATCTTAGTGGCAATAAAACTTACACGAATGAAAGCAAAGAAAAATAAGCTAATGGTTTCTAAACTAATAGACTCATTTAGATTCTGGATTGTGTGCCATTTTAATGAATCAGAATCCTTTGGAGTAGAGCCCAAAATTGCTGTTCTTAAAGCTCTGCCAGTGGTTCTGATGATCAGCTATGTTTAGGGGGAAGCTGTTAAGTATATATCTTTTAGGTCTCAGAGCTACCAGAACTTTCACCTCTACTTGAGAAATCACATAATAGATATTTGTATTTTTTAAAATGTATTGAAATAATAAATTAATGAAATTGTATTCCTTTGCAGTTATACCCATTTTTGTTAGTGATACTTTTCTTTTCCAGTACCAAAAATTAATGTTGACCTTCCCCAATTTTTTTTTTTTTTTTATTAAATTTTATTTTGAAATAAGTTCAATTGTACAGGAACGG
>PVKY010013956.1:0-10791 GCA_004027775.1 Bradypus variegatus | reverse complement strand
GCACCCAGTGTTCTTTTTTACTTTGGTTGCTCTTTTTCACTTTAATTATTATTCTTGTTATTTTTGTGTATGTGGCAATGAAGGTGTCAGGGATTGATTTTGGTGATGAATGTACAACTATGTAATGGTATTGTGAACAATTGAATGTACAATTTGTTTTGTATGACTGCATGGTATGTGAATATATCTCAATAAAATGAATGTTAAAAAAAACTTCAATTCATCAAGAGCACTAGCAACATTGCAAGTGCTCAGTAGCCAAATATGGCTAGAGGCTTCCATACTGGATAACAAAGATACAGAATATTTCTGTCACTGCAGAAAGTTCTGTTGGACAGTGCTGCTTCTTGGTGTATTATG
The DNA here is from genome assembly GCA_004027775.1 of Bradypus variegatus. Taxonomy (NCBI): domain Eukaryota; kingdom Metazoa; phylum Chordata; class Mammalia; order Pilosa; family Bradypodidae; genus Bradypus; species Bradypus variegatus. The sequence continues at coordinate 10,431 of PVKY010013956.1, read as the reverse complement.
GCAAACAAGACTTGTCCAATAATTTTGGTGTTTGCCTGTGGGCCATCTCGTATCACTGTTTCAAAGACCAGTCCCTATTGGCTCTACACCAGGCAGATTACTCTTCATCAGGGGCAAGGTGCTTCTTGTTTGTCTTCACTTTCCTCTCCACCTCCACAGGAAGCTTCTCCAAATTTAGAAATTCACAGGTATACAGGCTCGTTCATGTCTTGCACCTTTTTCCTCTTGACCCAAAGCTCTGCATCTGTAACAGACTTCTTTCTAGATTAGAAGTTCAGTTTATGTACTTAACAGAGCAGAAAGAAAACTTGCCAATCCTGAAGAAAGAAGCGAGGCAGTAAATAAGCAGCATAGAACGAGACTAGGCAGGATCAAAAGGCAAGGGCAGCTCGATCGTGGGACTTGCCCTTATGAAGCTCAATACTGCAAAGGAGAGGCTAAACTTGCATATAATTGTGCCTAACAGTCTCCCCCTGAGTACCTCTTTGTTGCTCAGATGCTGCCCTCTCTATCTCTCTAACTAAGCCACCTCAACAGGTAAACTCACTGCCCTCCCCCGCTATGTGGGACCTGACTCCTGGGGTGCAAATCTCCCTGGCAACGCAGGATATGACTCCTGGGGATGAATCTGGACCCGGCATTGTGGGATTGAGAGTATCTTCTTGACTAAAAGGGGGATGCAAAATGAGACAAAATAGTTTCAGTGGCTGAGAGATTTCAAATGGAGTTGAGAGGTTACTCTGGTGGACATTCTTATGCACTATATAGATAACACCTCTTAGGTTTTAATGTATTGGAATAGCTAGAAGTAAATACCTGAAACTACCAAACCCCAACCCAGTAGTCTGGACTCCTGAAGACGATTATATAATAATGTAGATTACAAGGGGTGACAGTGTGATTGTGAAAACCTTGTGGATCACATCCCCTTTATCTAGTGTATGGATGGATGAGTAGAAAAATGGGGATAAAAACTAAATGATAAATAGGGTGGGATGCGGGGATGGTTTGGGTGTTCTTTTTTTTACTTTTATTTTTTATTCTGATTCTGATTCTTTCTGATGTAAGGAAAATGTTCAGAAATAGATTGTGGTGATGAATGCATAACTATATGATCACACTGTGAGCAGTTAATTGTATACCATGGATGACTGTATGGTATGTGAATATACTTCAATAAAACTGAATTAAAAAAAAAGGCAAGGGCAGGATGCTTATAACAAAGGCAGTTTCAAAATTATAACCATAATTTGTTCATTCTTTTGGAATTTACTGGCTGTCAGCATACTGCGGGTGTAAACTGTAAGGCCTCTGAGTGAAAAATCTCCCTTTAGTCCTCCCAGCTTTCATCGGATGGCATTCTCTAGCAAAGCTCAATGTCATCAGTCAAGGATAAGAACGCACGCATGCAAGTGTATGATCAGTTCTTCCATCCATAAATCTGTGGCTGTGTATTGCATCTTTGTTTTTACACTTGTACTTGGGAAAAAGCCAGAGTCTTTCTCTCTTTCATAGTGTTTCTAAATGGATAAAGTTTGGTCAACCATAATCCTGTTTTTAGAGATAAATTCCATTTTGCTATGAGATCCTATTCACGAATCTTGGAGCTCCTGCTTGCTGGATTGTGTTTCTGCCTGCAAACCAGTGAGAAGATAGTCACAGGTAGGTTGGGGCAGATAATATTTAATGTGTTCCATGGACACAAACTGCAGCTTCAATGCCACCAGCTGTCAGGGTCATGCCAGCTTAATCCCTTCTATTGCAGGTATCTATTGTTTCCATGCAGTGGACAGGGTTGACCATTCTGCACTCAGGTGACCTGGGTGGAACAAGCCTTTTCAAAGCAGGGTAGCTCCAAAGCAGTTGGCTAAAGTTTGTTCCTCTAACAAGATATCACTTCTATGGGGTTCCACTGCAATGGGTTTTGAAGCTGTGAAAATGTCCAAATCAAGGCATCATCAAGAGGATGCTTTCTTCCTGAAGACCAGCTACTGGTGATCCTGGACTCCTCTGTCACATGGCAAGGCATATGGTGGCATTTCTCATTGTTCTTTACTGTAGTTTATCAGCCTCTTCCTCTTGCTCTCCCTTGGATGCTGTACAGCGTTATTCTAGTCTCCAGGACCTCAAAACAGTTGTTTCAGACAGTTCCTCCCTGTTAAATAGCTGGTTTGATGGAAGGTCTAAGTCCTAGAGCTCTTTACTCTGCCATCTTCCCCAGAAGGTCTCCCCCAGCTTCCCTTTTCACTTCATTTTTATTGAAGTGGCTCCTTTTTTCTGCTCTTTCCAAATCCGCCTTCATTATCACCATATTTTCCTTTTTTTAAAAAAAAATATATAGGGTACATCTGAGTGCATTAAAGAATATAAAAGAGGGGGAAAAAACCCAAAATTTATCTGAGAACCACCTCCTTTCAAAAACTCTTGGTATTTGTCCTCTAAACATGTTGTCCAGGTTTGGTCTTGGGTTAGAGAGGAGAGGCACTGCACTTGATGACTTAATCAGTTTGGAGTCAGCCAGCAATAGTTTAGGATTCTAGAATCCTAGCACTGAAGAACCCTTCCAGAACATCTGGTGCCGATGTGATGTAGAGAATTGACGCCCAGAGAGGTCAACCGACCACTGTAAACAGGCATTAATTGAACATCTACCATGTAGCCGACCCTTTTCTAGGCTTTGATAAGTGCTTTTTAACTGTCCTTCCACTCTGACTAGTAAGATGAGTAGAATGATTTGCTGGGTTTCTCGGTGGGAAGTAAGAAAGAAAAGTTTGCCTCACCCTCTCTGGCTTCTAAACCCACCCCCACCTGAAACCTCAACTCGGTGCTCCGAGAGCCCCGTATAGCGTTGGCATCAACGAACATTTGCAGAATGAATGAACCAGCCCTCTCTGCCTCCCCTCCTTGTCCTCCACGTGCTGCCTTACTTGGGAGACTTTGCCAGCATTTGAGCTCCTGCCCGGCGACGTCTCAGGGTTTTGCCTGGTCATTTCAGACAGTGAACCCGTCCCCAGGGCAGAGAGGGGGTTCCCTTTTCCACGGCAGGGTGTCATTCGGAGCTGGGCAGGCTGCTCACCCGATCTCTCGGGTTTTTCTTCGGGATGGGGGCTCTTGTTTGAAGTGCACGCGGGCACCAAAAACGGCACGTGATGATCTGAGGTACATTTAGCGGATTCCGGGTGCTGTTTGTAGCCTTAGCTGGGAGACAGAGCCAGGCAGATCCACCGATTCCACGCTCCCGCGGTGAAGCTCCAAGACTAAGAGCAGGAGCCGGGTGGGCGGAGCCAGGCGGGGGCGGAGCCAGGCGGGGCGGGGCCTGCCGCGGTCAGGTGACTGCGTGGGGGACGGCGGCGGCTGTGGTGGTGGCCGGGGCCGAGGGGCGTTAGAGGCACCAAGGGGCCGGCGGAGGTGGCAAGGAAGGTGGGGCAGCTGGGGCAACAGAGCTGCGGCCATGGGGTGCTTGAAGGACGAGCTGCTCAAGGCCATTTGGCACGCCTTCACCGCGCTCGACCTGGACCACAGCGGCAAGGTCTCCAAGTCCCAGCTCAAGGTGGGCGCCCCCTGGCTCCCCACCCGGTCCTGCTCCCGGGCGCGCGCTCCACTTCCCCCTGTGGAAGTTGGACTCGGCGGGCGGTGTCCGCGGGGAAGGGCGGGCCTGAATTCGGCCGAGCGGCCTGCTCGCGGGCAGCGGGCGGATATCGGGATTTGGCATTTTCTGCCTCTCTCTTGCTTTTCTCTTTGCCCTCGGGCCGGCGTGAATAGTTCCCTCAGGGCCCCGCATGATGTGGGGCAAGGTAGGGGTGGGATCTCCGAAGGGCGAACGGGGTTCCCTGTTGGCGCGGAGGGCTTAGAAAATTTCGGACTCGTAGAGGGAGATGGGAAGGGTCCTTAGAAGATTGCCCGAGTTTCCCTATTATGCAGGGAGAGGAAGGGACTTGCCCAAGGTCATAGGGTAGAGCCTTCGACAAACCGCAGCTCACACCGGGGTCTTCAAAACGGTCAGAGGTCCCCGAGGCACCCGGGCAGTTCAGAGTAGGGAGCAATGCCCAGAACCCCGCCTCCAGTGTCTTCCTTTGGAGGGCTTTGGCAGTGGGGGACTGTGAAAACCTCCCGGCTCAGAGTCCTCAGGTCTGGAACTGGAGAGTGTGCTGTATCCCGCAGGGAACTTAGCTTGGGGTGAGGAGCGTTGATCTTTCTGGCACTCTGCAAAAGTTGCTGCTTCTGCAAACAATCTTACTGTAGCCGCCAAAGACCCTACCACTGAGTGAGAGTATAAGGTATAAATAAAGGGATGATTGTAAATTGAGTAACCCCGAGCTAGGAAAGTGGCACTCAGCCGGGAGGATTTGGCAGCTTCTTGAAAGTATAAAATATGGCAACAGACAAGAGGAGCCATTCACAGACATTTTCAAATATACACGTTTTGAATATCTGATTTTCATAGCCTCTTCTGGAAATGAATTTTCTGAAGATTGGATTTGCTTTGTGTATTTTGTGTTGTAATCACGGGGTTCTTTTATGCCAGTAGGATTTAGCATCCCTCCGTAGTCGTCTTTTCACCCTCCTCTCATTTTCCCATTCATAGACTCATACATAGTCTGGAAGGGTTATAACTCCTGGGTTCAGGGACATAATCTCCTTAATTTTTATTTTGCTTTTTTTAAAAAATCAACATACAGTGAAATTGCCTTTTTTGATGTATAGTTCTAAGTTTTAACATATAACACATGTATAGATTTGTCCAACTCTTGCCAGAGTCAGGGTACAGAAAGTTTCCATCACCCGGAAAACTTCCTCCTGTTACTCTTTGTAGTCACACCCTGACTCTACTGCTGGCAATTGCTGGCAACCATTGTTCTGCTCTTAGCTGGTATTTGTTTTGCCTTTTCCAGAATATATATAAATGGAGTCATGTTGTACGTAATCTTTTGTTTTGCCTTTTCCCGAATGTCATAGAAATGGAGTCATGTAGTGTGTACACTTTTGAGACTTGCTTTTTTCACTCAGCATGTTTTAGCGATTCACTCATATGTATCAACAGTTCTTTCCTTTTTAATTCAAAGTAGTATTCCATTTTATGAATGTACCATAGTTTATCCATTCATCCTTGAAGAACATTTGCTTTGTTTCAGTTTTTGGTGATCATGAATAGAGCTGCATTTTACTCTTTTACTTTTAACTTACCTGTACCATTATACTTGAATTGTTTTCTTGTAGATAGCAGTAGTCGGGTCTGTTTTTTTTTTTTTTAAATCCATTCTGACGAACTCTCTTTTAATTAGTGTGTTTAAATCATTTACATTTAATGTAATTATTGCTATGGTTGGATATAGGATTACCAATTTATTATTTGGTGTCTGGTTTTTTTGTTGTTGTTGCTCCTTTGATTCTCTTTTCTGTTTTTGGGGGGTTAGTTTTAATATATTTCATATAGTTTAGTTTTCCATTTTAATATTGCGTTTTTTACTATGTTTATTTGTATAGCTTTTTAGTGATTGCTCTAGGGATTACAATGTAAATTCCTAACTTTTCAGTCTACTTAAAATTAATATTTTACCACTTTAAGAGAAATGTAGAAACCTTGTTACCATATAGGTACCTTTTCCCTCTCTCCTTTATGTTATAGTTGTCATATTTATTAATCTACATACATTGAAAACCCCATCAGACAGTGTTAAAATTTTTTGCTTTCAAGCATCATTTATATTTTAACAATCTTAAGAGAAGGTACAGGCATACCTTTGAGATACTGCAGGTTTAGTTCCAGACCACTGCATAATAAAGCCAGTCACATGAATTTTTTGGTTTCCCAGTGCATATAAAAGCCATGTTTAAAGTAAAATGTGACACAAAGACATGAAGTAGCACATTCTGTTGGTAAAATAGCACTGATAGACTTGCTCGATGCAGGGTTGCCACAAGCCTTCAGTTTGTAAATGTTGTAACATCTGTGAAGTGCAATAAAGCAAAGCACAATAAAATGAGGTGTATTTGTGGTCTATTTTGTTTTTCTGGTATTTACTCCTTAATTTTATAGCTGAGGCATATGAGCCTTCTGAGATGTTTAGTGAGTTGTCCAAAGTCACAGTTGTATGCAGTAGCTAACTCTAGAATCAAGCTTTTCAAATTTTTGAGCCAATGCTTTCCAAATATTCTCCCTTCCTATTGATGGCATAAATGAGATGTTTTCTTATAACTTTTGCTGCACTCCATTTAAAATTTTCTTTGTATGGTAACATGCTCATGTGGCTACTTATAAGAAAAGCATCCAGAGAATTCTTGACAGCAGACTTGGCAGGAAGTCTTAAATCCCAGTTCAAAGCTTTCATCCATAAGACTTTAATAATGCAACTGTAGAACTGTATTTTGTATCTTCTTTGTTTCTCCCTTGTCTATTTAAGTGAGAGACTTTGGGATTAAATCAGTTCTTTTTGCCCTGCCAGTGGAAAATAATTTAAAATTTCTATTTCGGTCTGTTCTTTTGGTATTTCATTATGGTTTGATGTTTGTTGACCCATTGGCCTGAAGTGTAGTTTTTTACCTTAATTTGTTCATTCATTCATTCAAACCTCTTTACAATAACACTTTTGAGTGCCTGTTGTGTATAATGTACTGTGCTAATTTCACTAAAAAAATTAGAATTAGTAATTTTAGGCTCTTCAGAGTTAATTTCTATGGATGAACCTGGGGTGAACATGGATGAATCTTGAAGACATCATATTGAGTGAAAAAAGCCAGACCCAAAAGACATATATTGTATGATTTCAATTATATGAAATATCTAGAACAAGCAATTTCATAGAGACAGAAAGTAGATTACATGTTACTAGGGGCCAAGAGGTGAGGGGAGTGGGAAGTTACTGCTTAATGATTGCAGAGATTTTCTGTTTGAGGTGATGAAAAAGTTTGGGTAATGGATGTTGGTGATGGTAGCATAATATTGTGAATGTAATCAATACCACTGAATTGTACATTGGAAAGTGGATAATATGGGAAATACTGAGTTGTGTATATTACTACAATAAAAAGTAAAAAAAAAACAGTGTAATATTTCTTTGGAGGGAATATATAATTGATTTATTAAACAGTGGGCTTAAGATTATATATCCAAAGCAGGGTTAAAATTATTGTTTTAGGCAAGAAAAAAATTATCATTTTGGAAGGCTATATGTGTATTCTAAAATATTTTTGGCACTTGTGTTTTTTAATTACCTTCAGAAATTTTGACACAGTGAATGGATACGTTCACTAACTATGTAATGGGCCCTACATGTGTTAGACACTGTGTCCAATGCTAAGGGTGATGTAATAGCAAAAAGTGGGAGAAAAGAAACAAATATGAATCTTTGCTTTTAATGAATTAAAAGTTTGGTATGCAATTAAGAGAATAAGCAACCATCAGAGAAGTCATTGTCTATCTATCTATCAGATAATTACTCTAGCTTTAAAAAATGTGAAATCTGGTGGTAGAGATAAGAAATAAAGAAATACAGAAATATTGGGTAGAAGGTATTGAGTGTGACAAATGATAAGGGGCCATGAGATTTTTAGAGAAAGGGGATTACTTCTTACTGGTGCTATTACTTTGTGAAAAAAGTTTCTTTGAAGTAGACTCTGAAGGAAGCTAGGAGGTGATTTTGTAGAAATGGGAGAGGATTGAGCCTGTTTCATTCATTCATTCATTCATTCGTTCATTCATTCGTTCATTCATTCAGGGGTGTGGTAGTTTGAAGCTATATGTACCCCAGAAAAGTATGTTCTTAAAGTTGATCTATTCCTGTGGGTGTGGACCCATTGTAAGTAGGATCTTTTGGTGAGTAGAATCTTCTTTTTCAAAACATAATTTTATTGAGATCTATTCATACATCATACAATCCTTCCAAAGTATACAATCAGTGTTTCACACTATCGTCATGTATTTGTGTATTCATCACCATGATCATTATTAGAACATTTGCATTACTCCAGAAAAAGAAATAAAAAGAAAAAAGAAGACCCCAAACATCCCATACCCCTTCCCCCTCTCTCTTATTGATCACTAGTATTACACTCTACTCAGTTTTAAGACTTACAGTAGAGGTAGGTGAACTAAGATGGTGTAATAGTGTCAGAGATAGATCTATAGATCGATGGAACAGAACAAAACATCCAGAAGTCGATCTGTACAAACATGGACAACCGACTTTTGTTTTTTTTTTTTTTTTTTGCTGTGTGGTTATCAATCATATTCAAAGATCAAGGCTACTGGATTCTAGTTCAACAACTTCAGGTATTTCCTTCTGGCTATTTTAAAACACTAGACACTAAAAAGAAATATCTATATAATGAGTCAGTATTGCAGTCATTTGTTAAATCTAAATTTCTCAATTACATCTCTTCCCTGTCATTTGATCTTTCTCTCAGTCTTCAGGTATATCTGGGCAATGACCATTTTAACTTCTCCTGAAAAGGAGTGTTGACCTTATAGGGTAGAGACATGAAACTGATTGATGTTCTTGGAGAAACTGGTACCTCTGGCTTCAGGGCTTATCTGGCAGAGGATCAATCTGGAGGCCTTAAGTTTCTGAAAAAGTAGACTTTCTAAGAGAACCTTTTATAGAGACTTAGAGCCCAGTGCACTCCATAGGGTTTTCAGGAATACCCTTCATTGGGGCTTGGCATACTCTGGTAGTTTGCAGTATTTGGCTAAAGCTTGAGTAACCTAGAGAATGACCTCTTGACTCTATTTGAAATTTCTTAGGCACTGAAGTTTTATTTTGTTCCATTTCTTTTCTCCCTTTTGGTCCAGAAGGCATTTTCAATCCCATGATGCCAGGGCCAGGCCTGGGAATCATGTCCCATGTTGCTAGGGAGACTTATATCCATGGGAGTCATGTCCCATGTAGGGGGTAGTGTAGTGAGTTTATTTGCAGAGTTGGCTTAAAGAGAGAGGTCACATCTGAGCAACAAAAGAGGCTCTCTGGGGGGTGACTCTTAGGCGTAATTACATGCAGGCCTATCTTCAGCATTGCAGAAATAAGTTTCATAAGGCAAGCCTCAAGATTGAGGCTTGCCTTAATCAATTGTGAGTCCCTAGTGCCTGAGAGAATATCAGGAATTCCCCAAGTGGGTAAGTTTAATAGTTCCTTATTTTTCCCCAGGCCCTCAAGTAGACTTTGCAAATACTTTTTTATTTTCTCCCCAAAATACTCTGGAACATATCCAGTATTGTGTTAACCTGTGGTGAATAGGATCTTAAGTTAAGATGTGACCCACCTCATTCATGGTGGGTCTTAATCCTCTTACTGGAGTCCTTTATAACACAGTGAAATTCAGGTGAAGAGAAGAAAGCCATGGAAGGAAGAAGCTGAAACAATGAAACCGGAAGAGAAGGGAGATATCAGCAGATGCTGTCATGTGCCTTGCTGTGTGACAGAGGAGTCCATGATCACTGGCAGCCGGACTTTGCAAAGAAGGCATCATCTTGGCAATGCCTTGATTTGGACATTTTCATGGACTCAAAACTATAAACCTGTAAGCTAATAAATTCCCATTGTTAAAAGGCAACCCATTTATGGTATCTGCTTTCAGCAACCTAGCAAACTAAAACAAGGGGGTATTTATTGGCCAGTGTTAGCTCTAGGGAACCTTTGTTAGCTATTGCAGAAGACAGCAATTAACCAGGCATTTTTGATGACTTCTGTGTAACTTATTTTAATTGGCCTGTAGAGTGTGTGCCTATTTATAGTTACTGCTGGTGAAAAAATCTGTAGAGGTAAATTTGGGTTGATGCATAGAAGGCTTTGAGTGCCAGGTTATTTAGATAGATGCCAGGGGGCCTCAAAATTTCCTTGACTAGTAGCATATATGCTGGGCTGGAGTGGTATGAGCAGATTGAAGTTAGGAAACCGTTGTAATAGCCCAGGTGAGAGTAATGGGAGCCAAAGGTATGAGGATGGACAGGGGGATTATGGATGGAGAAACTTTGCTGTCCACTGGCTTTGACCCATGATAGAGTGTGAGGGGAAAAGGAAAGTACAGTCAGAAATGTCTCAAAATGTCTCATGTTTGACCATGTTGGTAGTAGTGACTTTTAAGAGAAATAATAAAGTTATGAGAAGGAGCCGTGGGTAGAGGTTTTGTTTTGTTTTGTTTTTGAGGTTCATGATGGTTGGATATTTAGTTGAAGATGATATCTTTGGGAAGTGTGGGCTGTCAGTACAGGATCTGGTAGTTGAAACTTGAGAGGAAGAGCCATCAACAGTCTTTGGGAATGGCTAGAGTAGGCTATGAAAGGAAAAAGAGAAGCCAGGGGCCAGAAATCAGAGATAAGAATGAAACTTTTGGGCGACACTGGAGCTGAGTGAAGATATGGTCTCTTATTTTTAAGAATTAATTATTGTTATTATAATTATATACATATATTTTGAAGATTGTAGATTAATGGCATTG
>PVKY010013955.1:0-10788 GCA_004027775.1 Bradypus variegatus | reverse complement strand
CTGTCAGCTGGGAAGGCACGTGGCTGGTGTCTGCGGATCCTTTGCTCCTGGGTTCTGTTTCAAAATGGCTTCCTCCAAGCCATTTTGGAGACAGAAGTTCTCTGGCCTTCTGTCTGTCCTGGCTTCTTTCAGCTATCTGTTTGGTTCTCCTGGGGTGTTTCTCTCTAAGTGTCTGAGAGTCCTCTCTCAGCTTCTCCAGGGCAAACTCTGGGTTTCATCTCTTAGCTTAGCATCTCCAATCGTCCTTCTATCTGCATCTCCAAGCGTCTCCAAGTGTCAGCAAGCATCTGGGTCTGTGTCGGCTCTTAGCTTCTCTCTTAAATACTCCAGTGAATTAATCAAAACCCACCTGGAGTGGGCGGGGTGCACACCTCCATGGAAATAATTTAATCAGAAGTTCCACCCTAATCAACAGACTAATCAGTCTGCCCCCACAAGATTGAATTAAAGAACATGGCTTTTCTGGGGGACATAAAACATCCAAACCACACTAAGGCAAAGCATTATCAATAGGGAAAACTGTGTGTAGTGGGGGAGTATATGGGAACTCAGTATTTTCTGCATGATTTTTCTGTAAACCTACAACTGCTCCAATGAAAGAATTACATAAATTTTTTAAAAAGTGAATAGACAACTTACAGAATGGGAGAAAATACTTGGAAACCATATATTGGATAAGGGCTTAATATCCAGAATACATAAACAACTTTTACAACGCAACAGCAAAAAGAGAAACAACCTGATTTTAAAATGAGCAAAGAACTTAAATAGACATTTCTCTAAAAAAAAGATATACAAATGGATGGATGATTGTACGGTATGTGAATATATCTCAAAAAACTGAATTAAAAAAATAACAAAACAAAACAAAAAGATATACAAATGGTCCTTAAGCATATGAAAAGATGTTCAACATTATTACTCCTTATGGAAATACAAAGTAAAACCACAATGAGACACTACTTCACACCCACAAGATGGCTAAAAAAAAATGGAAAAAAAAACAAATATTTAAGAGGGTGCAGAGAAATTGAAATGTAGTCCATTGCTGGTGGGAAAATAAAATGGTGCACCCACTGTGGAAAGCAATGTGGCAGTTCCTTAAAAAGTTAAATATAGAATTACTGTATGACCTGGCAATTCCACTTCTAGGTATATACCCAAAGAAAGTGAAAAGGCGGTCTCAAACAGATACTTGTACACCAATGTCCATAACAGCATTATTCACAATAGCTAAAAGGTGGAACCAATCCAAGTGTCCATCAACAGATTAACAGATAAAATGTGGTCCATATACACAATGGAATATTGTTCAGCCATAAGAAAGAATGAAATTCTGAGACATGCTGCAGCACGGAAAAAACATGCTCAGCGAAATAAGCAAGGCATGTTAAGGGCAAATATTGTAGGATGTCACCTATCAGAGACGTCTAGAAATGGCAAATTTGGAAGACAGAAAGTAGAGATTACAAGGGGACAGGGATGGGGGAAAGAGGAAGTGTGTGTTTGGTAGATATTGAGTGTTTGTAAATAAAACTAATGTACACAAAACACACACACACGCACTCCTGTGAAAAGGTGGGATTAGGGATTCAGTTTCCAAATTCTCCATTTTGCATTGCAATTTGTTCAACTCTAGATACGAAGATACAATAAACATATCTCTAAAACCGCACAAACCCACACGCACACGTGCTGCCCAAAGCCCGGACTGGCTCTGTGGGGGACACCCCCCTGGCCTAAATGTAGACAGCAGCGTGGGCTCAGGCAGAAGAGAGGAGGGGTCCTGACCCGCCTCCCCTCCCAGGATCAGCCTTCGGGGTGCCTCTTTGTTGACGGCATCTTTTTGTTTATATGGTTTGAGACTGGAGCTGATTGCCAAGAATTAATTGTTATTGGATAAACAAGAGTGGTTTGGTCCCCTGGGGGAATGCAGTGGCTCCTGAACCCAGCAAACAATAGATCAGAGCAGCACCCGGTGTCCTGGGGGACAGAGTGGGGAGGAGAGAGACAATCCTCAGCTCCCCAGGTGCTGGGCTCCAGGAGAGCAGGGTTTGGACTGACGGCAGAGCCTAAGGTAAGGGCCTGTGAGCAGGGATTTTAATTGGGGGAGTGATCCCAGGGCAGAGGCGTGGGGGGCGGGGAAGAGGAATCCTGAGCAGGCAGGAAAGCCCCCACCCAGGGGCCCGTGACGAGCTGGGCTCCAGGAGGGCAGTGGTGCTCCATCCCGCTGGGCTCTTCCAGGAGCCGTGCACAGGCATTTTCCGCTGGACGGCTCCAAGAGGGGTGTATGTATCCACTCGCTTCCTGCCCCCCTTGGTTAAAGGGTGCTGATGCCCTGGTAATTCCCGGTTTGTGCAAGCATCGGAGTGGCTGAGCAGTGGGGCCTGGGGCAGGACGCAAGAGACGCAGGGTGCAGTGAGCTGGTGGGGTGCACTGAGCTGTTGGGGTGCACTGAGCTGGTGCCTTCCGGGCCCACCGGCAGCCCTGCCCAGAGGAGATAGTCAGGCTGGAGGCTGGAGGGCCGTGACACAGGACTCATGAGTGTCCCTGCAGGGTCCAGTTCCCTAGAAGAGAGGCAAGAGGGATGTGGAAAGAGCTGGGGCTCAGTACTCAGAACCCGGCATGTGCCTGGGGCCTCGTGTTGCCAGGCCCAGCGCCAGCCTGCATGGAGGCCCTGGAGGCCGAGGCGGCTTCAAGGGAACCGGGATGGCTGGCGAGTGTCCGCTCTGATGGGAGTTTGCGTCCATCTCGGAACCAGCTCACTGAGCAGCTCCGGTCACTTCTGCCCCAGCATGCCCCGTGCGACCTGGGCTGGTTGCCATCTCCCAGGCCTGTCTGTTGTTCCCTGGGACCCTCCTTCCCTTCCATTGGGCTCTCTCCTGGCTGCGCCCGCCCATCTGTCTGTTTGTCCGTGTGCTCCTGTTCTTGCCACCCTCCCTGTCCATCTTCATCTCTTGATGCTTCTGCCCCAGATAAGTGTCTCCCTGACTCTGCTTTTCGGCCACTTTGTGGACCACTGCATGTGTATGCGTGTGCAGGTGTGAATGTGTGTGTACACGAGTGTGCATGAGTGAATGTGTGAGAGATATGGTAGTAAGTGAACTTGGGTGAGTAGGCGTGTGCCCGAGGGTTGAGGGTGTGTCCTTGTGTGAAAGTGAGCAAGGGGCATGTGAGTGAAGGGGTTGTGAAGGAGTGTGTGAGCAAGCGTGTGCAAGTGTGCAATTGCATGTATAAGTAAATGGTGTGTGTGTGCACGAGTGTGAAAGCAATAAGGAGTAGGCTGGGTGTACGTGTGAGTATGGGGAGTGGGCATGCACGTGCATGTGTGAGGGTAAGTGTGCAAGAGGGTGCGTGTGCATGAGTGAGGGGATCAGGACGTATGTGTGTGCCTGCATCTTAGAGAACACATGTGGGTGGGAGCGCGCACATTCACAGCCCACCGCTGGACCGGCCGCGTCTCCAAGGGGCGCCACCAACCCCGGGCAGTGACTTTGGGCCCCTCAGGTGGGCAGAGGGGCGCGGGACCCAGGAAGATGCCCGCGCACAGCCCTCCTGGGGTGGGCTCTGCTTCTGGGTCTGACACCTTCTGGGCAGCAAAGACCGGGCCCTCCTGCCATACCAGCCCAGGCTGAAACAGAGAAGCTGCTCCACGACCTGCGGAAGTCACACCACCTACAGCGGGCCACAACCAGGGCCTGCGCGGGCCGCATTCCTCCAGGGGCTGCAATGGTGTCCAAGGCTCCCTGCCCGCCACGCGCTGCTCATTGCCTTCTCTCTGCTCTCCTTTAACCTTAGAGGAGGTTTCTAGCAACTTCCTCCCTTTTCAGGTGAGGAGACGGGCTCAGTGGTGGAGGCAGCCTGCTCACAGCCCCCCAGCTAGGAAGGGGCAGAGGAGGGGCTGGGCCCAGGCTCTGACCTGAGACCACCCCTCCAGTCCCACTCGGGAAGGAATCTTCCGGAAGCTTCCTTCGGCCAATTGCTGCTTCTCTGAAACCCAGGGTTACCCTGTTATCTCAGAGGCTCTGTGCCTGATTTACAGCTTGGAAAGACTGAAGAATCTTGGCTCCCTGGGTGGGTCCGAGCTGAAAGGCTCTAAACAGCATTCTGCTCCAGCCTGGAGGGGGTACCTCGAGGCCCAGGGAGGTTAAATTTGGGGAGAGGAAGACACGCTGTGGAGTAAGAAGCGACGCGTGAATGCTGAGTAATCCCGAGGCCTCTGCGGAATGTCACATTTCCAAAACACTCAGGCTGGGGCCCTCTGGGAAGCGGCACCATAGAAATGTGTGCTAACAAGCTTCTCCATGGCCTGCGGGGGATAAGAAGGAGCAGAAAAAAGATTTTAGAACAACAAAAGATGGTTAGAAAAGCGCTTGGCCACAAGGAGAGGGACGCCTCCACCTCCACCTTCTCCCATGGGTGCAGTCACCAACCCCAGGAGAGTGGGGCTGAGAGAGGCGAGATGGAAACAATCAAACCTCCACCCTTGTCCCACCCCAGGATCTGGGAATCATCTTGACCCCTTCTTCCCTCTCACTGCCCCCAGCCCCGTTCTCCACACTCCAACCAGCGCATTCATTCCAGACCCACATCTGCCCTTAGCTGGCTCTGCCCTAGAAATCTGTGGGACAAGCTGTCCCTGCCCCAGGGTGACAGTATTGTCCATCTCCCCATGGGCTGGGGGATCGGGTAAGATAATCCTTGTAAAGCACGTGAGTGCCACCTTCCCTTTGAAGCTGTCCTCAGGTGAAGTTAGTCATTGTTTACTTAGAAAGCTGATAGCACCCTTTTCCATACCTGGATCCCCACATGTGCTGGAGTCTGTTGTCATTTTACATCCATCACTGTCACCCACTGATTTGAAGCCCGGGCGAGGACTTTATTCACCTTTGTATCAGTACATGATAGATTCTCAAGAAGCTTTTTTGAATTTACATATATATAAATATGTTGGATCCTCTTCTCCAACCACCAAGCTGTTTCAGTTAGAAGCATGACAGGGCAAAAACCATGGCATCTTACAGTAGTTATTCCCAGACATCAATTTTACTTGAAGTGATTTTTTTTTCTTGGAGAGATGTTGAGTAATTTAACTGGTAAGTAATTTTAACACTATTTTCATTGTGAAACCATCAGTGAGTTGTGGAGTAGAATGCAAGATTTCAACACAAGACTGCCAGAAAGCAGGAGCCGGCAGTGATTTCAGCTGCCCATATCCCCAAATCTCTGCAGGGCTCATTGTCTCCACTTCTGCAGAAAAGCTTGAGATGCCCAAAGTCCAAATCATTACACGGACGTCGGAAGCCTCCCCTGCCCCTTCTCACCCTGTCCTCCATGTCCCCCTGCCCTGGGGCTCCCACCGCCCCGAACTCTGGAAACACAGATGCATCTCCCTCGCGCCTCTGTAGCTCCACATATGCTGTTCCCTCTGCTCGCTTTCCCTTCCCTCCTGTCGTCACCTTACAAACCTCCACCCTTTCTTAGAGGCTCCTTCAGGGTCCCTCCTCGGAACCCCGCCCCTCGGCCTACTCAAGGGCAGTCTGCTGTTTGTCTCCCACTCTTTCTGCGTCTTTCCCCTCACCCTGCTGTGTTTTTCTTTGCACCTTCTGCCTGAAATGATGTTATCTAGTTCTTCGTTTGTTTTTAAGTCCTGTTTCTCCCCTGCAGAAGGTGAGTGCATTGGAGCAGGGACCTTGTGCTTTTTTGTTGTGTTTTTTTAACCCCTGATTCCCCTGTGCTCAGGGCTGAGTGGGCACACAATGAGTGTAACTGTTTACAGTGTCTGCTGTAACAAATTACCACAAGCATAGTGCCTAAACAACACAGATGTCTTCTCTTACAGATCTAGAGATCAGAAGCCCAGGATGGACTCGCTGGGCTGGCCAAGACACGAGTGGGGCCGGGGTCTTTTCCGGAGGCCCTGGGGTGGTCCGTCGTCATCTCCTTCACCAGTTTCTGGAGGCGTCTGCACCCCTCGGCTCGTGGCCCCTCTGTCCACCTTCAGAGCCCGCAGTGTAGCGTCCGGTGACAGGTTTCCCTCTGACCGCAGCTGGGAAAGGCTCTCCAGAGTCAAGGACCCAGGTGATTCTGCTGGATGCACCTGGATAGCCCAGGGGCTCTCCCCACTCAAGGTCCGTAACCCACCCTCCCTGCTGAGGCCCCGGCGCCACGTGAGGGGGCACCTTCAAGGCTCAGCAATAGGATGAGGACACGGTTTGGGGGACATTATTCTGCCCCCCACGTAGACTCCTGATGTGGTATCTGGGCAGCACCACTGAGAACCAGGACCCACCTCAGTTCTTCCCATGGGAATCTCTCCCAAATGTCTCCAACCTCTATCTTGAAATAAATGGGCACCAGTATGTTAAATCTGGGGAGCGTAAAGCACCTTAAGAAGCTGTGGAAAGGTGTTTGTTTGTTTGGTTGTTTTTTTGTCTTTTGTTTTTTGAGATGGAAGAGGCCCCAGAAATCTTTAATGCAAAAGAAGGCTCAAGAAGAATCTCCCCCAGCTGTGGTCTCCCCCATTTCTTTTTGTCGTAATCTGTGTAAACAGGACAGAGCTTTCTTCCATGAAGGCTGGTTGGGAACCAGAAGCGCTTGGGGAGCCAGTAGAAGAATGGGTGTGTGAGGCTCACGGGATTCTTTCAAGACTCTTTTCCAAACCCCCACCCCCACACCTTTCTTTGTTGACCCCGGGATCAGTCTCCCAGAAGCACAGTTCAAACTGTTTCACTTCCTCCTAAATGTTGGTATTTTCCCACTGCCTTCAGACTAGAATCTGAGGTTTTAGCATCTGGGATACTCCTTGGTTGGCCCCAACCTACTTACCTTGTGCCATGTTCACGAGATTCCCATGAGGCAGGTATAATGATTATGTCATTTTACAGATGGGGAAACTGAGACTGGTTCATAACTGGTCCCAGCTTCCATTGCAGGTCAAGGGCCCTGCCCCAGTTTTCACCCCTGCATCCTGCTCTGAGCGATCTGACCTAGACAGCCCCATGGTCAGTGCTGGGGGGACAAGGTGGCCTTGTCAGCCTGCTCTTCTGCTTGGGTGGCGGTCCAAGTTTGCCCTGGGCTGGCGAGCATGGGTCAGGGGAAAGGCAAAGCTGGAGGGGCTGGTGGCAGAGGAGGGGAGGCTGGGCCTGGACCTCTGAGGCTCTGCTCAGATCTGAGTCATTCTCCCACTCCCCACCCCCGGGAGGCCAGGAAGGCGGCAGGTTGGAGGGTGCAGCCTGGGCAGCGGACTCCATGGTGGGCGGCACCCAGCCAGGCCCAGGAGAGCCGCAGCCTGGTCCACAGGGGCCGAGGCTGCCTCCATTCCTACGGACAACCCATTTGCATGCCTTAAAATGAGACACTTAGTACAAGCTCTGGCCATTGCATTTATCAGGCAGCTTAGAATGAGGCTGAGGTTTGTGGGCACTGAGGTTTCTCTGCCCCCTGGTGTCTTAGGGGTGTCTTCCTCCTGCCCCTTTGGGGGTGTGCGGGCCTCTCCCATCCATGCCTCCTCCCCTTCCTCTGAACATGGATGGTGTCAGGACCAGACCCCAGAGGGCAAGGCCCCAGCAGGAGAGGAATTTAACTCTCCCCCTTGCCTGCTCCCACTTCTGAACCCATCAGGACGGGGACCCAGACATCTGGCAGATGGAGCACAACAGACGGGTGAGGCTTCACCTGGATGTGAACCCACTTGCCCAGTCCCAGGCATTTGGGATCACCAGGTGGGAGGGGACAGGACAAAGTGCGCCCCGTCTTCCCCGCCTAGCTGGCAAATATGAAACGAGAGGGCTGAGCAGAAGGGGCTCCATTCCTGCTCCTTATTTTACCAGCAGAAAAGGTAGCGAGGACAGGGGGTTCCCCGGCAGAGATCCCTCTGAGGAAGCAGGAGGCTGGGAGAAGGGAGGGTGTCCACCACAAAGCCCGGACACACGCTCACACACACACACCTAGGTGAAAGCCCTAGGTCAACAGAATAAGTCAGAACAGTGGCATTTCATACTTCATGGAGAAAGTAAGGGAAGAAGGTATTTTGTAGGCTGGGAGCTCTTACAAGTTCCTCTCCTTAGCCCCATCATATCAGAGCAGATGCGATCCAAGAACTTCAGAGGCGATGGTAGAGAAAAGGCCTCGCCACCTGCCCAGGGCTCACCCCATCCCCTGGTCCTTCCCCTTCTCTCCTGGTGCTTTCCCCTCGATATATAAAGTTTCTCCCATCTTAAGTCACAATCCAACCACAACCCTTCTAGGTTTTCAACCCCTCAGCTGCCACCTCATTTTCCTCTTCCTTCCCGGTCAAGCTCCTTGCAAACATTTGCTAAACAACGTTTATAATCTTTACTTCAAGAAAAGTCCTCTAGTGTGGAGGTGCATTTGAGAAGGAGAGAGAGAGTATCTGACCAGAGATGAGAAGACATCCAGGGAGAAAGTCAGTGGGAGCAGAAGTGTGGAGGAAGGCAAATTCAGAGAGCATATGGGGCCTGGTGAGTGGTGAGTTCAGTCTGGAAAGAGGGAAGGAGCAGAAAGACGAGTGAAGAATGGCAGGAATGGGCCAGATCACAGGGGCCTTGAATGCTGACCTAAACATCTAAAGTTGGATTTTCCCAGGAGTTGTTGAGGATTCTTTTGAGCGTATGGTGTGTCATGACCAGCTATGTTCTTTTAGGGGATGAATTCGGGATAAAAGATGCTTTGGAAAAGGAAGAGACTGTCAAGAGGAAATGGGCAGGAAAAGGAACAAAATAACTATCAGAAGTCAGTGTTTCCAAATTAAGTAACCCTGTCTGGGATTTGTTCTACAAACTTCTCAGGCTTCTCACAGATGTCATGCTGACTTACTCTACACTTAGATGAGTTCAGGTTTTCAGTTGCGCATATTCATGTGTTTTTGCAGATAATAATTTTATGACTATTAAATAATTCACACTGGCATTGTTTTTCCTCTTGTGGTCTTGAAAAAGATGCAGTGTACTGCAGAGGTACTGGTGGAAATAAACTAGCTCGCTGCTTTGCCAGCCCTTTTTGAGTCACAGTGCGCCATGTGGGGGCTTCCTGGCATGGCCAAGGGTCTTTCAGCAAGTGTTCTATTCAGTGGAACTCTTGCTAAGCTTTTTCAAGACCAGACCAAAGTCCTTTGTACCTCAAAAAAATTATGACTTAATTTTAAAAATTTCCTTTTCAGTCCCTTAAAACTCACCTTAGTGAAATGGGTTCAGAATGAGTTTTAGGAATTCTATTTCTCACGCGTTCTTCTTTAGGATGCCGTTGGCTCTGCAGGCAGCCAACCCTTGCCAAATGAGAAGCACGTGTGGGTTTTAAGAAAAGCCCCAGTGTGGGGCTTTCTAGTGGTGGAGGTGGCTCTAAGTCCTCCATTCATTAACTGCCCCCACAGAGCCCACATTATTTGCCAGTTTGAAATCTGTTTGGACAGGAAAGCTTACAACCCTGTGTTGCTATTTTAAGGATCTGCTCCAGTTGAGTCAATCTTTCTGCTGGCTTCCAGCCCTCGGCGCTTCCTCTCTCGCGCTTCCATCTTTAAGATGCACGTCTCCCTTCTATTTCGGCAGCTGCTGTTTGTCTGCTTCCCCTTCTTTAGCATCTTTGTAGGACTTGGGCATTTTCTTAGGGTTCCATGGTTTCTTGCTTCTCTTGATAAAGGCTTCCCCACGAGTCATATGCATTAACCTGGATGGCGCTGGAGGGTTTTCATCTGGCTCACAATTTTGCATTAATATAGCAATAAGTGGGAATCTTTTTAAAAAAATCGAAGTTCTAATATGCTTTTAAAATAATTACATTTTAATAACTTTAGAGAGAACCTTATAGAGGAGGATTGGAATGTTAGTTATACATCAATTCTCACTCTTCATCATTTTTAATTCCCAGAGGACAGCAGAGTGGCTGGCCTAGAAAAGGCACTTAAATGCTTGATGGAGGAAGGAATCCTTAGGAAGGAATGAATGAATGAATTCTAAGAAGCAAATAGCTTGGCAATTTATCCCTCTCAAGAGAAAAACTTGTAACTGAACACACAGACCTTTCCTTTAATAAAGTGCAAATGATGGAGTTTTCAGGCATCTGTCCTGGGCTGGGACAGAGGTGTTTTAGGCAAGTGGATTGTATGACAGTTATTAGGATGCTCTCTGCTTTAAGTAACCCCAAATGCAACTCAAAATGGCTTAAACAGTGGAGAAAACATATTACCTCTAACAACAAGCAGTCTTTGAACAGCACAGCCCTAACATTAGTTCTTCCAGTAACTCAGTAATGTCTTTAACGTCCATACACCTTCCATTTTCCATCCTGCCACCCCCAGGACAGCTCTGTGAGGTCAATTACAGCATTGTCATCACAGCCTCACTCTCCTCATGTGTGCAAGATGGCTGCCACAGCTCCAGCATCATATGCACACATGGCAGTTCAGCAGAGGAAGGGGAACAGGCTCTTCCTGTGCTTCTCTTTTCAGAAGCACCACAACCTCTCCCAGAAGCCCTCCAGAAGAAAGCCCATTATGTCTTTTGGGCCAAAAGCAGGGTTACATGCCCATGTCAAAAACCAAACACTGGCAACAGAACCAGAACCACTATGGTTGGCTTAGATCACTCATAATTTACCACTGAGCCATGTAATGGAGGGATGGGCCCCTGGAAAACATTAGGACTCCGCCAACAAGGAAGAGGGGAGGAATGGCTATTACAGCGTTGGCTCTGTTGTCTCCCAAAGGCCAGGCCAGACTCCTGACAAAGCTATCCCTCTTGTCATTTTTCCTAGGAACTCCTTAAAACCAGG
>PVKY010013954.1:0-10794 GCA_004027775.1 Bradypus variegatus | reverse complement strand
GGTGCACGTCGGTTCTCTGGAGGCGCAATCCCGGACGAGCCCCCAAATGTTGTATGCAGTCGGCGGGAGCAAGCACTCTCACAGAGTCCGAGGTGTAGATGGAAAAGTTTTATTGGCCACAAATTTAACCTGCGCAGGGGCGAGCCTCCCAACTGTGACCGGAGTCACGTAGCTACACAGAGCTACCAAAATGGAGGTCGCACCTGGCTTACAAACTAGGAGCTTTTTATACAGGCAAGCAAGCAAACATGTTACAGAAGCAAATGTAGCAACATGTTACAGAAGCAAATGTAGCTGTTAGCGATTGGCTCTGGGGTCTCGTGGACAGCTTAGCGACTGGCTTTGGGGTCTCATGGACAGCTCGTGCTCTGCTCCTTGATTGGTGGGACCAATTCATGCTCAACATCTCCACAGCCTCGGGGACCTCCTCAGAGGGGTATGCCAATCCCTTGTTTTAACAAACTAACAAACCGTTTCACATTTGCAACATTTACAACAGAACACGTTTTTCCGCTACCCCCAACTGTCAGCCCTTTAGCAATTTTTTAAAATACAACAATTTGCCTTTATCAGTGTCCACATCAATAAAATGGAAAGTGCAGTTTATACCTCTTCTGAGAAAAAATAAGTGAGCTTCATCTCATTCTTGCATATCTTGTCAGTCTTTACATTCTAGTCTTAATTCCATAAACTATGCAATTTATTTTACAAATATATCTGAAGCATAAATTTTGTGATTCATTTATTACATGAAAACTATCTTTTTCTTTCCTGTGCAATCACATGCAAATCTTAAATTCTAGGTTATGAAGTGATAAAGTTGTAATCTTAGAAATTTATGCAAAATTTTTGTTTTACCATAACTAAAACTTGTTCTTTGGTGAGTTGATGGAGGAAATGAATTAATTTTGTTCCTGAGTTGCAATTAGCAGCTCCATGCTTATTGTTCTACTAGCCTCTTATCTCTCACCCAGAGAAATCCAGTAGCCCATTAGCTCATTTACCTTAAGTAATGCCTTAAATCCATTCAATAGGCATGTAAAGTCCAACATGAACTCTTCTTTTTCTAAAAGCATGGAACATCTAACATCTAACAACATAAAACAAACTGCCTTGATTGAGCCATTTTTTATATTTCATGTTATTAATCTTCAGAAGGCAATTTCTATCACTACATTCATAATTTGACCTATTTGTCCTATAACATTTACCTGCAAAATTTACCTTTATATGTATATTTGAAAACAAATCTATATTTATGTATTATATTAAAGAGAGAGAGACGTTTGTAATAGATTCTTGAATGTTTTCTAGAATGTAATTTGACCTTTCTCCAATCTCTTCTTTTATCAGAAACTAAGGTATGTATTTGCAAAAATAAATGTAATAATGTCTCTGGAATCTTTCAGTAGTTTCCCAAAATTTTCAGAGAAAATGACAAATACACTGCAATTTTTTGCATGGCGTGTTTAATGCCTACTGTTCTTCTGTACCTTTTCTTATCTCCCACTCCTCCTACTCCTATTGTTGTCATATTTGCTTTTTTTTTTAAACTTTCTATAAGCATAAAATGACCATTAGTTCCTTTTGCCAATGAAAGTCTCACTTTACACCTGTATTATCATGTGGTATAGCATTTGACCTGAATATATTATTTTTGAATGAATAAGTATTATTACTTTTTGCTTGAAAATAATCTGGAATGGGCTTGATACGTCTCCATTTTGTACCTCCAGCCTCTGCCATAATCATACCTAGTTCTGTGTGCATCTATATGAAGCAGAGTAATCATTTTAAAACATGACTAGATTCTAGAGACCCATCTTTTTTTTTCCCAGAGTTTTTCATATTTAGCTAATTTTTTTCCCACAAAACAGCATAAAAGCATTCCTGACAAAATAAAGTGTGTTTGCACACAAGACTAAGGACAACCAACTCTTCTCCTTAAGTGATAGTGGAAGAAATATTTGATGCAGTTGCCCTTTCAAGTTACTACTCAGAAAACTCACTAGTTGGGCCCTGTCGCAGCCTATATCCCAGACAATGATGTACCTCAAATTACCTGGCAGCCAGTTGGTGCTTCCAATGGGAAACATCACAAATTACAGGCTTGAGGAATGTGAAACATTTTCAAGAAATAGACATTAATACATTCAGCTATGGAGAGAATACTCTTGTCCCATATATATGTTCCAACAATATAAATCTAAACTATTTTATATTTGGAAATCATTTCTAAATTTTGCAATAAACCCTCCTCTTTGCAGTGAGCTAAATAAATCAAAGTGCATGCTTTTAATGAAAATTAATTTTTGAATTTAAATTTCTCAGGAAAGCTAATGATAAACATGTAACATGCGCAAATTATTTGCCAGCATTTACTGTCTACCTAGGAGCTGTAGTGATATTACTATTACCTGAAAAAAAACAGAAGAAGCAACAGTTGAAGAAA
Source organism: Bradypus variegatus (assembly GCA_004027775.1). Taxonomy (NCBI): domain Eukaryota; kingdom Metazoa; phylum Chordata; class Mammalia; order Pilosa; family Bradypodidae; genus Bradypus; species Bradypus variegatus. Next base: position 8,342 of record PVKY010013954.1, on the reverse strand, counting down.
CCCCAGCATCTGCATCATTGCTGCTTTCCTGAGTGATGCCAGCATGCTCAGTTTTAGAAAGTATGTTGATACAAACTCACAGGCACAAACACACACATATTTAGATGTATAGTCTTGGTTTCCTGGGACTGCCTAGGAAAGTACCACTAATTAGATGGCTTAAAACATTAGAAACACATTGTCTCATGGTTCTGGAGGCTAAGAGTCCAAAATCAAGGTGTTGGCAGGGTCATCCTGCTCTGAAATCTGCCAGGAAGAATCTCTACAGCTTCTTGCATTGCCCAATAATCTTTGGCATTCCTTGGCTTGTGGCAAAAACAATCTCTATGTTTGTTATCATGTGGCTGACTTCTCTCTCTGTGAATATCTGTGTCTCTTCTCCCTTCTTTTAAGGACACCAGTCACATTGGATTATGGTTCAATCTACTCCAGTATGTGAGAAATGACAAGTTAGATAAGTAATCTTTGCTGTTTTGTAGAGAACATCATCAGCAAAATTTACAACGTTATATAAGACCATCACCTTGACTTATGTTATATGCACAACCCGAAAAAAAAGTTTTACTAACTTTAGATGAAAAGAGAAAAAGCTCTTGAAAAAGCAACCTCTTTTCCATAAACTTAGTAAAACTTGGGAGTGTTATATGTTCATGGCAAAGATTATTCATATAAGTTTTATTTTTTTAAAAACTATTCATGAGGAGTATTTTTGAAAATTAATAATGAATTTTTATTGGATCCCTCAAGGTTCCAAGTAAAACAGAACCGATAGAATATACATATACACACACACACATGCCTACACACATAAAATTCTTATGAGGAACTGGGTCATGCAATTTTGGGGGTTGGTAAGTCAGAATTTATATATTAGGCCACGCTGAAATTCTGGGGAGAGTGATGGTGATTTCTTGAATCCAAATTCCTTAGACTGGAAATGTAGAAAAGAGTAGAGGATACAGTCTTGAAGCAGAATTCCTTCATCCTTTGGAAATTTTCAATTCTTTTCACTTAAGGTGTGCAACTGATAGGATAAGGCCAAACCACATTATTGAGGCTTATCTCCTTTATGTAAAGACAACTGATTGTAGATTCTAATCACATCTGCTAAGTACCTTCATGGAACAAGTAGGCCAGGATTTGACATAAAACTGACACCACAATCTAGCCAAGTTGACATATAAAATTAACTTGTGCTTTCTAAAACTGCAAACTGAATCAATCCAGAATCTCTGATCTGTGGGCCCATATCAATAAATTCATTGCAATCTAATTTTATGTTCCTTCCACAATTATCTCACACCCTTAATAGCAATTTCTACACAAATTTCCCAGATTTCTGTCTATACATTAGAAAAATAATGCAGTTGTTTTGGAGTGTAGCACACCTCCTCTATGGGTCACATTTTGTATTTCACTTTTCAGAGCTTTTAGGATATCAGTCTAATTGTTAGTGTCAAACCCAAGAGGGGCGGTGCTGGTGCATCCTGAGGAGAATTAGCAATGTCTTCCAGGTCAGCTACCTCAAGGGATTACATTATGAGTTCTTCCAGCAAAGCAGGGTACTGGTGAAGAAGACTTGGCAGATTTTTAGGTTTCAAGGTCCCCATGTTCATGATGATGTGCCCATATGGCCACATTCCAACTTTAAGGATCCATTCTTTACAAATTCCTCACTTTAACATCAGACGTCCTGCAAGTTTGGGAATTCAATTTATGTTGTAATTCAGCTGCTTGCACAATAGGACCTTGGATTCGGTTTCTAAAAATCTCACCTTTACAGCCATAGGAGATAAGAGTTGCTTTCCGTGGTTAAGATAGTAATTGGAAGTCCTAAGAACATCCTTTTCTTTCATCACCTCATGTAGCATGTTTAGGAATAATTAGTCAATTTCATTATACTCCTTAGTTTGACCAAAATGTTCTCAAATATCAAATACATAGAAACTTGCCTCTTATAAGTATTTGATTAGTAAAAACCAGTGGTGGTATTTTGCATATCTCCATTACCACATCACACCATGGCTATCAGTGCCCTCTTTATCATTGGAGCTAGAATTATTAGTGCTTTTAAATCTAATCATATTAAAGGGCCTATTCTAAAATTCCAGAACCACTGTAGAAATCTCATCCTTAAGAATCTGTTCCTCTTGACCTAAACACTCTTGGTTCCAAACTCTGTATCATTCAGGGTCCTCCAAGGAAACATAACCTGTTGGTTTTATTTATATGTAAAGAGATTTGATACATCAAATTGGCTGATACAGGTTGGGGTTGGCAGGTCCAAATTTTAGGGCTGGCCAGATGCTGGGAATTCTGGTGGAGTGTTACTGAGTTCTCATTTCTCAGGGAGAAAAGGAGGATGTAGTCTTGAGGCAGAAATCCTTATTTATCCCTGAATCTTCTGTTCTTCCTGCTGAGACTTCTATCCAATTGGATGAGGCCCATATTATGGAGGGAAATCTATTTTATTTATGGTTAACCTATTTAAATGTTAATCACTTCAACAAAACACTCCCACAGTAAAAATGAGGACAGTACTTGACCAAACAACTGGACACCATAACCTAGCCAACTTGGCACATAAAATTAACTACAAAAATTAAAATTATAGCATAAATAATCTGGTTTTTAGAAAAAGCTGTGTAATTTTTGGGAGCTTCCTGATTTTAGTTAGACAAACAGGCAGAAATGGACAAAATTTCTAACTTCTGTTCTGAAATTCATAAATTTCAATTTAATTTGCTGACAAGGTATATACTGCCAGAAGCATTTTTGAAAAAGGCTCCCAGATATCTTTTTGCTAAAAATTCTATCAGCTTATAGACTACAAAGTCTGATTGAAGTCTTTACCAAGTTTACCAGGTGATCTGGTAGAGTCAAGTCATTCTCTCTGGCTTGGCTAATAACTTTCTTTTCACCTCACCATTGTCTCTTAACTTTAGTTGGCTATCAGTGTGGATAGTTAGTTTCCGTATTTTGAACAAAGTTAAGATGTAACATATTTGACCTGTATTAGTTATATGTGATTGTTAAGAAGAAATCTCTGATCATCATGATATCAAATAAATTAGCTTTGCATTCCCCAAATAAAATGACAAATTGACAAACTGATTTATTTTTGTAAATGTTTATTAAAAACTTATAAAGATTGTTGTTCTGGTTTGCTAATGCTGCCAGAATGCAAAATACCAGAGATGGATTGGCTCTTATAAAAGGGGTTCATTTGGTTACACAATTACAGTCTTAAGGCCATAAAGTGTCCAAGGTAAGGCATCAACAATCGGATACCTTCACTGATGGATGGCCAATGGTGTCTGTTAGCTGGGAAGGCACGTGGCTGGTGTCTGCTCCAAAGTTCTTGTTTCAAAATGGCTTTCTTCCAGGATGTTCCTCTCTAGGCTGTGGTTCCTCAAAATGTCACTCTTAGTTGCACTGGGGGTATTTGTCCTCTCTTAGCTTCTCTGGAGCAAGAGTCTGCTTTCAACAGCCATCTTCAAACTGTCTCTCATCTGCAGCTCCTGTGCTTTCTTCAAAGTGTCCCTCTTGGCTGTAGCTACTTTTCAAAATGTCACTCACAGCTGCACTGAGTTCCTTCTGTTTGTCAGCCCATTTATATGGCTCCACTGATCAAGGCCCACCCTGATTGGGTGTGGCCATGCCTCCACGGAAATATCTCATCAGAGTTATCACCTACAGTTGGGTGAGGTGCATTTGGATGCAAACAACCTAATCCAAACATTCCAACTTAATCCCCACTAATATGTCTGCCCCACAGGATTGCAGCAAAGAATATGGCTTTTTCTGGAGGACATAATACATTCAAACCAGCACATTCCACCCCCTGGTCCCCAGAAAAACATATTCTTTCCAAATACAAAATACATTCATTCCATCACAATATCACAAAAACTTAAATCATTTCAGTAACAATAGTTAAGTACAAGATCCCATCAATATCAATTACAGGCGTGCTCAGTCCTCAGGCATATTTTTCCTTTAGCTATGGATCTGTGAACTTGGAACAACTTATGTGCTTCCAATATACAAAGGAGGGACATTCATAGGATAAAAATTCCCATTGCCATAAGGAGAAATGGTAAGGAAAACAGGGTTAACAGGACCAAAACTGTTCCTAAAACCCGCAGGACAAACTCCATTAGATTTCAAAGTCTGAGAGTCATTTACAGAACGACGTTGCATCCTTGGAGCTTGAGAGAGCGGGAGTCTCACCCTTCCTAAGGGCCTTTGTGGCAGTCTTTTCCTCTCCAAATGCTCAGATGAATGCTCCAACATATCCACACATTGGCCATCCTCCAGTGAAGGTACTTGATTGCTGATGTGTTATCTTGGACACTTTATGGCCTTTAGACTCTAACTGTGTAACCAAATAAAACCCCTTTTATAAAAGCCAATCCATCTCTGGTGTTTTGCATTCTGGCAGCATTAGCAAACTAGAACAATTATGCATAAAAATAATTGTATATTTCTAGACTTGAATTCTTCATGTTTATGTTTATCAGATGAAGAAGAATCATGTGGTTTTTGCAATGATTATTTTCATTTTCAAACAAATGGAATGTTGTTGAAATATATATATTCTATTTACAAATAAAAATGATTTTTTTAATCTTTATTTATAAAACTGATGAATTAAATTGTCACACATTTAAATATAATATATAACCCTTGTCATCAGGATTGAGATCTATAAAATATTGCCACTTTCATGCTTAATTACTAATCCTTCCATCCTTTCCAAAAGAAAAAGCTGACCAGACTTCTAATACCACAGATTATCTTTGCCTAGTTTTAAACATTATATAAATGGGATCAGATAGTAGACACAATTTTGTTTGGCATCTTTTGCTCAGCATTATGTACATGTGTTCCATCATTGAAGCAGTAGTTTTTTCATTAGCATTGTCATTTGGATTTCATCTTATAAATATACCATAAATTATTTGTCTATCTACCATTAATAGGCTTTTAAGTTGTTTTCATGTTTTGGCTATTACAAATAATGCCTCTATGAACTTTATTTTACATGTTTTTTGGTAAATTCACATAAACATCTCTGTTGGATAAATACTTAGAATTAAAATCACTGGGTCATATGATACCCATATGTTTAGCTATGAATACGGTGGACATTTGATTCAGATTTCTTTGTCAATTCTGGTTTAGGACAATTGTCCTAATGTGACTTGTTTTTAACTTGATTTTTAATAAAAAGCCTAAATGCTTTTATATATTTGGATCTCTTTTTTCTATTAACTTCTTGTTCAATTTGTTTTTGGATACATTTTCTTTTTATTTCTGATTGATATACAGTACATACTCTGAATCCCTTGTAAGCTACTTATGTCATCAATATATCACTATCATTCTGCAGATTGATTTTCACCCTCTAAATACTGAAGTTTTTCAACAGAATTTCCTAATTTTAATGCAATTTAATTCATCAAACATTTTAGGAAACCTGCTAGGGAAATCTTTCCTACCCTAAAGTTATGAAGAAATGATCCTATGGTGTCTTCAAGAAGTTTTAGTGTTTTGCAATTGATATTCAAAACTACAATCTAAATGTATTAATTTCTATGTATGGTATAATGTAGAAGCCATGATGTGTTTTTTCTATATGGATAAAATTGACCCAAAAACATTTATTGGAAAGAAAATGTATCCCTATATATACACAGTGCAATCTCCATAAAAATTAGGTGTCCATATATAAGTTTATTTATGCCTAATGTGATGTACTGAGAAGAGGCCATTATCATTGATGCTGTATTCCTTTCAGGAATGTGTGAGCTGAATATGGTCAAGAGTAAATAGCAGAGGTATGAAGGCTGATGAGTGTCCTAAAATGGAAATTATTTTAAAATAAATTATGATATATGATATATGATATATTTATAATATGTATGACAAATGTGATATATATGATATGTATGTGTGCATAATTTTAAGATAATTTGGCCTAATTTGAAAGTTATGGAATTCTAACTTACATATATAATCAAATAATTTCTTTTACTATTACAACATCTATGATGACTTCAGGTTCATCATACTTTTCAGTTTACAAAATCTTGAACCATATTGCCTGATTTAAATTGCTGCTTTTCCATTTTTTAAATATGGGACCTTGGGCAAGTTAATTTCCTTGTGATTCAATTTCCTTATCTGTGAAGTATAGATAATGAAAGAAATTTCCTTACTGGCTTGGGATGATGATTAAATAAATTCATAAATTTAAAATGCCAGAAATGTGTTTCAAAATATTAGTATTAATATAATCATATTATTTGAATTAGTAATGTTTTGTTTGCTATTTTGAATGTTTTCTGTGTTAAACGATGTTGAAGAATTTAAAAAGGAAATTAAATGTATTAAATTTTAAAATTCATTAAAAATATTGGATGATGTTTGATTAACCCATTTAGTAATCAGAAAATTAAACTTAATTCAACACTGCCACTTAATAATCACTACATGAATTTACAATACTTATCAAAGGATAATTAACATCTGTAAGCTGAGTTCAAAAATCCAGAGAAAGAACTAGCTTTATTTTTGTAATGCCTTAGGGACATTTATAAATTGAATTTTAATTATTTAATGTAAATAAAACTTCTGAATATTCCTTTTATGAACAAAAACCACATTCAAAAATATAGAAGACACATCTACACCTCAAGTAAGGTAGGGATTTTCAATATAAAAGGATATATATTAAAACTAGTTTTGTGCTTAATTTTTATTCATGAAAGAAAAAGTATATTTTCTCAGTGACTGAATTTGGAGAAATCAACATGATTCATCTGCTAGGTGAGCAATTCATTATCACTGAAGGTCACTGTCTTCTAACAAAAGTGTCCTACTCAAGTTTGTATCTTAAATTAGGCACAAGGAAAGCTGGAATCTGTGCTTTCAAAAAGTCTCTGTTAATAAATAAATTGCCTATGTGAAATAGAGATAGAAATTATGCTCTAATTCCCTAGGTGAATGAAATTAGCTTAATTCTAATTTAAAGTGAAGAGTTAGTCTATAAAATTAGCTAATTCTTCAGAGTAAGTAAAATATATTTAAGTCTTTAGAAAACAAGCCTTTTTAAGATAAAACAATTTATATCATTGAAGGTCTTCATCAATGCAATACTTTGAGAACTCAAAAATTAGACACTTTATTGGAAATTAAAAATAAAGATAAAAGTTATCCCCAGGAGCTGTGAATGTATTGAATTCCTTTTGAAGAGAAAGAACAGATTACAATTGCTGTTGAGGACTTTCCTATAACATAAACATTTTTCCTCAAAATGTTTTAAATCAAATAATTCTCAATCTATATCATTTTCCCTTATAATTAATTATTGATTTGCAATGATATCTAAAAGTAAACATTCACAATGTTTGGATCTAAAAATATACCTTGTGTATGTTGATGTGACAAAGTTTTCTCAGCTAATTTTAGCTCACTAAAATTCAGAAGTAATAAAGAGGAAGAAGTAAAACAAGGGCTGGAGGAAGAAAAGGAGGAAGAAGAGATGGAAGAGGAAGATGAGGAGGAAGTTATGGAGAAAGAAAAGATAGTAGAGAAAGAAGAAGAAAAGGAGAAAGTGGAGGGTTAAAGAGGTGAAAAAGAAGGAAGGAAAAAGGAGGGGATGGTAAAGGAAGATGAGTGGTGCTGGCCCCCACCCTCTCTGGCTGGGGTGAGTGGTGGCTGTGGGAGTCTAGGCACACATTAGGAGCCCTGCTGAGGCAGTGGGCCTGCTGCTCCATGGAGCCTCCCCAGCACACACAGGGGCAGCCACAAGTGACAGCAGCCTCGAGACCCAGGGCTGCAGCACCCCTGAAACCACTGGCACCTGATTTGCTTCATCTGAATGTCTACAATGTCAAACACTAATTAAAATGTTATTTTGGAAAGGGGCTGTGGGACACAAAAGAATAAGGCAATAAATCTAAGACTTTGTAAACTTTCTTTGACAAACAAAAGGAATCAAGAATAAAGATCTCCCTTGCAAAAAAAAAATATGAGTAAGAAATGGAGGAGGAGAAAGAGTAAAAGGCAGAAGAAGCAGAAGGAATGTAGGAAGAGAAAAAAGAGGAAAAAGAAAGAGAAAAACGAATAAGGAGAGGAGCCAAGATGGCAGCATAGAGAGGAGTGGAAGACTTGTTAGTCTCCCCCTGGAACAATTCATAAATGACCAAAAAACTAGTAAATAACCTGGAATAATTGTGGAGAGACAAACATGACTGTCCACTCATCATCCACCAACCTGAATTGGGAGGAATGCCCGAGATCACAGCATAAAATCTATAAGTAAAACTGCAGAC
>PVKY010013953.1:0-10792 GCA_004027775.1 Bradypus variegatus | reverse complement strand
GGAGGATGGCCAATGGTGTCTGGAAAACCTCTGTTAGCTGGGAAGGCACATGGCTGGCATCTGCTCCAAAGTTCTGGTTTCAAAATGGCTTTCTCCCAGGATGTTCCTCTCTAGGCCACAGCTCCTCTTCAAAATGTCACTCTCAGTTGCTCTTGGGGCATTTGTCCTTTCTTAGCTTCTCCGAAGCAAGAGTCTGCTTTCACCAGCCATCTTCAAATTGTCTCTCATTTGCAGCCCCTCCCTCAGCTCCCGTGCATTCTTCAAAGTGTCCCTCTTGGCTGTAGCAAGCTCATTCTTTCTGTCTGAGCTTATATAGTGCTCTAGAAAACTAATGAAGGCCCACGCCGATGGGCAGGGCCACACCTCCATGGAAATTTTCTAATCAGAGTTATCACCCACAGTTGGGTGGGACCCATCTCCATGGAAACACTCAATCAAAGAATTACACCTCCATGGAAATTATCTAATCAGAGTTATCACCCACAGTTGGGTGGGTCGCATCTCCATGGAAACACTCAATCAAAGAATTACAATCTAATCAACACTAATATGTCTGCCCACACAAGATTGCATCAAAGATAATGGCATTTTGGGGGACATAATACATTCAAACTGGCACAGACATCTAACTGTTTCCAGTTTGTGGCTATCACGAATAAAGCTGCAATGGATGCAAAGTGCAAGTCTTTTTGTAAAGCATATTTTCATTTATCTTAGGTAGATACCTAAGAGCGAAACTCTGGGTCAAAGGGTAGATGTACACTTAGTTTTATGAGAAACTTCTAGGCCTTTTTCTAAACTGAAATTTTTTTATTACTGAATGTTCAGGAACATTTTATTCAGTTTCACGACTCACTGTTGGCAATGCCACATCTGTAACATCTTTTCTGCAGTTTCTTCTCCAAGTGATTTTTCTTGCTAGGAAAAAGCCTCATATGACTTCAGGCCTTTGATCTGCCTAGGCATGCCCTGCCTAGAGCCATAGAAGCTGGCCCACACCTGTCAGGTCCTCTCCAAGGATGGGAGATCCAGTGGCCATGAAGCCTGGGTGAACTGTACTGGCCTCTGAGCAGGCAGTGGAGCAGCACCTTAAATTGGGTCTTAATGCTCTGTGACATTCAGAAGAGGTCAGTTACCACTGGGATACTTGTAATTTTGTTTACTAGTATATACACTCAACTACTTTCCCAACTGGAATGTAAGCATTCTTGACAGAATTTTGCCTCTCTCATTCACTACTTTATCCCCATCATTGTGTCCATCACAGTGTGAGAACTGAATGAATGAATGAATGACTTGCCCCATTTTTCAAAGGGACTGGTGGCCCTAAACATGTTAAGAATCACAGAGGTAAATTTTGACAAAAGCTATTTTTGTTTTCCTTTATTAATAAAGAACTTCGGACATTGACAGCTTACATGCTCACCAAGAGTATTTCCATGTCATCCTAGTTACACAGTCTTGTCTTGCAATTAAATGAGACCATGTGACAGAATTCTAGCCTATGGCATCTAAGGGAATGTTTCAGTTTTCTTAAGCTGCCAGAATGAAATATAGCTTAAATAGGTTGGCTTTTAAAATGGGGATTTATTAGGTTGCAAATTTACAGTTCTATGGCCATGAAAATGTCCAAATTGAGGCATCAAGAGGTAGATAGCATCTCCGAGGAAAACTGATGGTATCCGGGGTTCTTCTGTCACATGGGAAGGTACATGGTGATGTCTGCTCTTCCTTCTTCTCCTGGGTTCTGGTTTCCAAATGGCTTTCTCCAAGATGTCTCTCCACCATGTCTCTTTTAGCTTCTCCAAGTGCTCTCAAAAATGTCTCTGCCTTTTATCCTCTCATAAAGTACTCCAGCGTGGGGGTGAAGACTCACCTTGAATTGGTTAGGTCATATCTCCATGGAAACAACCTCATCAAAAGGTCCCACCCACACAGGTCTGCTCCCACAAAACTGGATTAAAAGAACAGTGTTTTCTGGGGTAAGTAACAGATTCAAACCAGCACAAGGGAGGTGACTGCCACTTCCAAGCCATACCCCTGAAACCTCCTGGATGACACTCCATGAACTCTCTCTTCCCTCACTATCTACTAGATCCAGAGAATCTAAGTGGATCTTAGAAAGACTGCCTCAGGTAGCAGAGCCACAAGAAGGAAGAAGCTCAGGCCTCTGAATCACCACTTGGAAGGCTGCCTGCTGAACACCTATTTGGATATGACATGAGCAAGAAATAAAACCTTACTCTTTTAAGCCACCAAGATTTTAGAGTTGTGTGTTATAGCAGCTAGTATTATTTATCCTGATTAATGTTGCAGACATAGGAATTTTTATTTCCAGTATTTATTTATGGCATATGAATGGTTTGACACCCGTAGAAGAAAAAACAAACTCCTTTCTTCTTCTAATGCTTGTGATTATGACACAGAAATCTGAAATCATATGGATAGAAAAGTCTTCTTCAGTAGAATTCTGCTTGCCCAACATCCAAGCACCCTTCTTTCAAGAGAATTCGTGTAATAAGTAGGAGACAGGGGCACACCTAACAGTATGGAAGCAATGGATAGAAGGCATCGGGGAAGATGTTTCTCTCCTGGTTTCTTGGCAGAAAGAATGTAGAATGGGTATGCAGCATAAGTTTGAGCAGGTTGAGGTAAGAACCAAAGGGGCATTGATCACATGGCTGTAGGAGATTAACAGGTCCCATAACATGGCAGCTCGGGTCTGATGGGGAGAGACCCAATGTCCTGGCAAACACCTGGTCCAGAGGTGAGGGCCCCAGTGGCTGTTTCCTTCTTCCTCTAGGATTATACTGGCTCTACCTCACTTCCTTTCACTTCTACTTGTTTTCCAAAGCCTGGATCTCCAGCCTCTTGCAAATCAGTCAATATCCTTCCAGTATGTTCCTTTTCTGCTTAATTTAACTGAAATTGGCTCCTATTGCTTGCAATCAAGAATGCTGACTGATGTATACCACTAACTGAGTCACTGAATTTTCATATTCAGCCCCAAATGAACACAGCTCAATGTAAGCAATGCCTTTAATTCAGACACAACTGCCTGTAAAACCCTCATTCTTGAGACATTTTTTCCTCCTCTCTGATTCAGCTTCCTATCAAAAAGCACCATTTTGTAAAATATTTTTTTTAGTAAAAAAAAAAAAATGTTCACCGTAGCAAGTTTGGGAATGTACAAATTATAATGAAATTTTTAATTACCCATAATCTCATCAAACCAGAAACAACCTATTATATTTCCTACCAGTTGATTCCTAATGCAAATTTGTAAAAGAAAAAATTCAATTACAGCATTTCCATAGATTTATAATTTTATCATGACTGTTTTTCCACATTATTCATTTATTCATCACATATTTATTACAAGGCAAAGATGTGGAACACTCAGACTCTGCTGGTGGGAATGTAAAATGGCGTGGCTATTGTGGAAAATGGGTTAGTAATTCCTCAAAAGGGTAAAAATAGTGTTACCATATGTTTTAGTTCTCCTGGCTGCCAAAGCAAATACATACCATGCAATGGGTTGGCTTAAACAAGAGAATTGATTGATTCCCAGTTTTGAGGCTAAGTCCAAAATTGAGGTGTCATCAAGGTGATGCTTTCTCCTGGATGACTTTCCCCCGAAGGGGCTAGCCGCTGAAAACCTTGGTCCTTGGCTTTTCTGTCGTATGGTAATGCACATGGCAACCCCTTCGGTTTCTCTCTTCTCTTCTGGGTTCCACTGATTTCTAGCTTCTGCTGTTCCTATGGCTTTTTCCTCAGTGTGTGACCTTCCCCATAAGGCCTTCAGTAATAGGATTAAGACCCAGCCTAATTTAGCCTTATTATGACCTGGGCCACACCTTAACTGAAGTTAAGGATCCTATTTACAAGGGTGCACACTCACAAAAATGGATTAAGTTTAAGAACTTGTTTTTCTGGGGTACATATCTCCAAGCCACCATACCATATGACCAAAGATTCTGTTCCTAGGTTTGTATTCAAGATAAATGAAAACAAATGTCTACATAAAAACTTGTACACCAATGTTCATAGCAACATTATTTCATAATAGCCAAAAATGGAAACCCAAATGCCAATCAACTGATGAATAAACAAAATATGGTACAGCCATATAATGGAATATTTGGTAGTAAAAAGGAACCAAGTACTGATTCATGCTAAAACATGAATGAACCTTGAAAGCATTATGCTAAAGAAAAGAAAACAATCCCAAAAGTTCATATATTGTATAATCCCTTTTCCATGAAATGTTCAGAAGGGGCAGATCTATGGAGACAAAGTAGATTAGTGTTGCCTAGGGCTGGGGGTTTGGGGGGAAACAGGGAATGACTGTGCAAGTATACAGCGCTTCTCTCTGGAGTGGTAAAAATGTTCTAAAATTTATTGTAGTGGTGGCTAAACATTTTCAAATATAGTAAAAACCATTGGATTGTACACCTTAAATGGGTGAACCATTTGATAGATAAATTTGGTCTAATAAAGCCGTTGCAAAAAATATGTATTGTTTACTTATTATATGGCATGCTCTGTGGCAGTCAATGAACAGATACATAAGCCAGACTCAATCTTTTTATAGAATTTCCTCTTGTGTATCATGAACAATTACTTAAACTCCCCATTGTTGAAAAGTTAGCGTGCTTCTAATTTTTCCCTGTTAAAAATAACACTCTGATGAACGCCCTTAAAATGTTACCTTTATCTACCTCTCACTCTTTTCTTAGAAAGATCCAAGAAGTAGAAATTGCTGGGTCCAAAATACAAATTTATTAACATTCTTGTTGTTTTCTAGGGAGCTGTCTGAATTTATGATTCAACGCACAACACAGCAGAGAAACACTGTCATTTCTGTTGATGATTCCAGTCAAGAATTTCCCACTGTCCATTTCTTGGGAGCCTCCCAGGCTATCCAGTCAATAATCTAAGGAAAGGCAGCCCAAGACAAGGCATCTCTACCATCATTTCCAACAGGTGTGGAGGCTGAACAAAGGCTTGAGCTCAAAGTACAGGAATTCCCTGCTCTTCACCAGGGGGCGCAACAACGAATATGAATTACTTTTTGAAACAACAATGAAAAGGAATTAGCTTTACAAGGGCAGGGGAAGAGCCAAAGGAGGTTGTCCCCAATATCAGGAGAAGTGGAGTCAGCCACGAGAAGCGCCCTCCGGAGCAGCGCGGCTCACTGAGCTGCCAAAGCGCGCTGCGCAGCCCGCATTCAGTCGCGAACCCGCGGGGCCTCGGCCCAGCTGCGGAAGGGCGGTCAGGTGCTGATAATTCTAGTTATTCCCTGAGGTGCGGGAACCGGCATTAAAATGGGGACCCAGCAAATCAAGAGCAGAGCCCCCCCACCTCGGGGAGTGCCTTGAGCGAGCTACTCCCCGCTCCCAGGGCCGTCCTCTGAAGGTGCAAGGCGAAGGGCCCGCCCCGTCAGGCTTAAGATGGTAGCACTGACCTCAGCCCCCATGACTACGCGGTTGCAATAGCAACAACCTTCACGGCGTCCCCCAACGCCTTGAAAAGCACCCCAGTTATCACCCACCTTCAAGCGGGCCCCTTTGGGACTGCAAGCCATGAGAGGAGAACTCTTAGCTGCCCTGACTTCTCCTTCTTACCTGCCCTGGAGGAAATGTTCCTGCTGAAGCCCATCAACGAGACCTCTTGCTTCTTCACTGCTTCGAGTGAACTCTGCGTTTCCACAGGTGTCTTCTCCTCACCGATTTCCCCGTCTGCTTAGTACAATTATGCATCTGACGGAGCACCACAATTGCAGGAATCCATAGCATGTTTCCCGTGGTGGATTTAAAATACGGCTGCACATTCTTTGGCGAGCTTCCCTTGAATCTGGGTAGGCCCATGACTGCTTTAACCAATGCAGTATGGCAAAAAGGACATTATGGGATTTCTGACGCATCCTTAAAGAGTCTGCTTGAAGAGCTTTGGACATTTTTTCCCTAATTGCTCCCCTACCCCTATGATGCTTTAGTATCATAGATACATTGTGTATCAGTTGTACTCTAAGTAAATCTTTGCTTTTTATATATTAAAAAAGAGTAATATTTATTCAGACCTGCTCCCCCAAAACCAATTTTTGGCAATATCACCCCTGTTGAAAATGTGACCTCCCCTAGGTTGTCTTGGAACACTCCTTCTTGGAGACATTAGCTGCTGTGTATGAAGTCTGACCACCTGGAGGTCAGCATACTGAAGAGACTATCTGGAAAGAACATAGAGAGAGAGATGGCCAACAAGCCCAGCTATTTCTACTCTCAGTCCCCAAATCTTCCCAGCCCAGGCTCCAGACATGTGGGTAAAGAAGCAGCTCTAGCTGTGCTATGACTATGACTATATAAGAGATCCCAATCCAGAATCACCCAGCTTAGCCAACCCACAGAATGACAGAGATAAAATTAAATACATTGTTGTTATTGTTTAAGCCACTATACTCAGAGATGGCTTGTTAAATAGTATATAACCAGAACCCTTACTATGTACCAAAAACTATCCCAAAAATCCACATTTATTCATTTATTTTCTCCTCATAATACCCTATGAGGTAGGTATATGTATTTCACAAGCAGATCCATCTCTGGGAACTCATCCAAAAAGAAATGAAGGATTGCACATTGCTTGGGAACCACTATTCTATGGTTTCTTCCAGCGGTAACCTTCTAGGCTCTTCTACCCATCATCATTCCGCTCATATCTCCATTCCTTTATTCAACAAAAATTTGTTAATTATCATATGCCAGGTACTGTGCTAAGCATTGGGAATACTAAGATGAATAAGAAGTCATTGGTCCTATACTTGAGAATCTGAAAGTTTAACAGAGGGAGAAAAAAGATATCAATTTGGTGTGAAAGAATTATGATTAAATGTAAGCATAGAATGCTATGAATCACACAAGTGGGGCTCTAACCCAAAATAGGGGAGGCAGAGAAATGTTTTTAGAAACTGTAACCTATGATGTGAGTTTTAAAGGGGGTAAAAAGGGCTTAGCCAAGAAAAATGACAGGGGTCAGATATGCCAGCAGAAAAATAGCTATGCAGAGTCAAGACAGAGCAAAGTACATTCCAGAAATTACAAGTGAGTTGCATAAATCTGGGTGGAAGGGGGTTGCAAGGTGACTAACTCAACCTGGTTTGCCTGAGATTTTCCATGTTTTAAAATGGAAAGTCTCATTTTCTATGTACTTCTTCAGTCCCCCAGAAAACCAGGATAGTTTGTCACCCTAGGTGGAGGACAGGAGAGCACAGAATGGTAGGAGATGTGGTAGACATTGGTGAGTGGGGCCTAAAGTGTGTTGGCAGTTTCAATTTTATCCCCAGGATAAAAGGGATACAATGAAGGATCTTAAGCAGGGCCAGTGATTTGATTATTTAATAGAGTACTGGGGTTTATTCAGACCTGAAACCTGAGAACTTCTCCATGTGCTCTGGGTATTTTGAGAACCTCATAAAGATCATGGGATGTTTGTGGACATCGAACTAGATGCCTTCTTGCATCTCCTGGTTGACACAGGGCCAAAAACCCTATGGGAGAGACCATGAATCTAACCCGTAACTCCCTCTCTACTATATACTGCTACATCTCTAATGTTTGAGAGAGAGAGAGAACACAACAGAGAACTTCCTTGACCAGATGTCCCCCTCCATCCATTGTTCTAGTTCTCTGCTCTCCTTTATCACAAAACTGCTCTGATAATTGTTCATTGCTGCTGCTCTTCAAACCCTCAACTTCCCAATCACTTTCAAACTCCCAGAGATCAGTCATCTACCTTGAAGTTACCATATAACACTGAAAATCCTCATCCCTACATCAGCACCAAGTTCCATATTGTCAAAGCTAATAGCTAATTCTCAATCCACGTTTCACTCAACTCCTAGCACCACATAACATAGTTGAAGACTCTATCCTTTTAAAATATTTTCCATAAGAGACTACAACACGCTTTATTAAAATCTTCTTGATTTATTAAAATCTACCAAAATTATGACAGTATCCCTTCCTTGACAATGCCAGGATCTTCTCACACTTTAACGTCATATTGCTTCTACTCCATTCTTTCTGTCCTCTATTTCTGGGGTTCTGTTTACATATATGTTAGCTCTTTCAGCATGTCCCACTCATCTCAAACTCTTTTCCATTTTTGTCCATCCTTTTTTCTCTCTATGCTTCAGTCTGGATATTTTATACTCACCTATATTCCAATTTACTAAAACTCTTTTCTACTGTGTCTAATCAACTGTTAAACTGAATTCTGAATTTCAGTTATTTTATTTTTAATAAATAGTATTTCCATGTAGTTTTTAGAAAGCAGATTCTATCTCTTTGGTGAAATTCTCCATCTTTTCTTCTATTTTCTTGAACAAATTAACCTTAGTTATTTTAAAGTCTGTATTAGAAAACACCAATATTTGGGTCATCCATAGTTCTACTTTTCTTGTGGTTTTCAGTCATTTGGTCCTATTTCCTAGCATGTATGGTAATTTATTAAATGCCAAGCATTGTGTATAAAAATTATAGAGGCTCTGGCTAAGTACTGACACTTCTGTTTAGCTCTTTAATCTCCCATAGCTCTTTGCCCTTGTTTGTTTTCTCAAAATCTTGACCCACGTGTGCAACTTAAAATTTGACAATTGCATCAATGTGAAATTATGCATAGACTTCCAAGTTCATTCCCTGTAGTCTCCTCCTTCCCAGGACACTGGTCCTTCAAGTCCCAATTGTCTTAGCATCACCAAATTCTAACCTCTGTCTCCCCATGCTAGTAAGATTGCTGGAAGCCCCAGATCACCACTCTGCTCACCCTTTATTTCCCCTTATGAATCAACAAATGCCCAGAAAGGAGAAAGCAGAGACAAATGGAGAGCTTTTCTTCCCTTTAGGATTTAGAATCTCAATTCCTGGTTACTTTGGCTGTTCTCTGATGTCGGCACATAGCACCCACCACCACCATCACTTTTTTGTATTTTTTACCTGGTTTCATAATTGCTCTTGAAGGGAGAAAGTATTAGTCTATCCTAGCTATTCCAACAGAATAAGAAATTCTGTATTTCTTTGAAACCTCAAAACAATCCTTTGCAATAAGTTTAATTATCCCCGCTTTACAGATGAGCAACTGAGGCATGGTTAATTTAAATTATTTCACAGACAAAAAATTATTGCAGTAACAGTGCTGAGCTTTACTTCAAGAATGATGTTCTTTCCAATAAACCACTGATACCTTACCACCAGCTCTCTGTGGATAACATCTGGAACAAAGGAACCGAGTTGAAAACAACAATAAAGGATGGTTTCTTTGTACACTGAACTCTCTTTCTTCCCAGGTTGGGCTCTTTCTACCTCCTCTCTGATCCCCACCAACAATAGAGAGCCTATCTATATTTCTGAAGTGGGAAAACTGTTGAATAATTCAAGACAACTCCATCATCTCCATGGCTCTTCAGAGATGAAGAAAAATATTTTCCTTGTTCAGTAAATGTGTTTCAAAGAGAGGATTCATTAAGTAAGATGCTATTTAAACATGTAAGTTTTTCTGACTACTACCGCAATTTTAATGGAAGGTTATGCTTAATAGAGTAGAGATGCTTTAATCTCTCTTCCTACTTACTTCCTAAATTAAAAAAACACACAACATTGCCACCAACGTTTTAAGGAAAATAAGTGGCTGCGTCTATCCACACTTCACTTTAAGTGTCTGTCCTTAAAAATGAATCTGTTATTCACTGTAACCACGTGAGTCATAACAAATGCATTTATATTCATGTAGATATAATCGGCATTTCCACAGGTGTCCCAGTATAATGTAAAATTGCCTAATGAACCCTCAAAATAAAATGCTGCCAATGAGAATGGAGTTTGCCTCTCCTATAAGGAAAATGAAACTCCATCAGGCTGGCAAACAGGAACTTTGGCATCCTAGATATTTTAATATGATGGCTTTCTTACTACAGTTTCTACAGAGAATAATATATAGGAAAATAATGTTTCTCCTTTGTGATTACATTAGCATATGGAGTAATTTTTCTTGACGTGAAGGTCATTTCATCTGATGAGTTCTTGAACAGTGAAATGGAAGTTTGGTTCTATGTCAGCAAAGGACAGATTGACTTATTAAAACTGTTACATTACAGACTTTTATTAGTCCATTCTGCATTTGCTCTCAGAAGATCAAAGGCATGAATGCATTTGGAAAGCATCAGGAAATATTAAGGATAAAAATTAGATGGCATGGTCATTATCGCAATCTGGAAACTAAGATTTTAGAGGCTGACTCTAAGAAGTCTCACAAAGACATAATTTGGAAAGAACAGATGGGATATGAGTAGTAATGTGGGAACCAGTCTCAAAGATAAATAGCCAGAATTTTAGAAAAATCACCCAGGCATCTGAATTCAAGGCAGGCTACAATGGACTGACCAAAATGAATTGTCCTGGACATCTAAAACCCAGAGGAAAAAGTTGCCCAATCTAGGAGACATTTCCCAAGCACTCTGAGAAATGTTACTTTAATTTTTCATCAAAACGTCTTTCAAAAGCTGGGTTTTATTGTACCGGTGCTAGTATTTATCTTCCTCAATTCATTCATTCACTCATTCATTCAGCAAGTACTGAGTCCTCCAATATGCTAGGACCACAAAAAATGTTTTCACATTGTTTGTACTCCCCTGTGGCTCACAGTCTGGTAGGACAGTCAAACAAATAAACATTCATTGCCTGATGGTGTGATAAGTCCTCTAATAAGGGAATGTATGCCTCATTTGTTCTTTCATTTG
>PVKY010013952.1:0-10797 GCA_004027775.1 Bradypus variegatus | reverse complement strand
AGCCTATGGCTTCACTGGGGTTAGGAATGAAGGAACAAAAGAAAGCACAGAATCCGGTATAGGGTGTTTCTTCTATAAATTTGGTTTTGGACAAGAGCTAGTAGTGAGGAAAACTGCCCACTCCAGCAGGAAAAGAACACTGACTCCCACACTGATGTGCCTGGTTTCTCTGCCTTTCTCAAAATGCCAAAAGAGAGCTAGGCAGGGAGACTGGAGACAGGTACCTCAGCCAGAAAGGACAGCCTGGCAGTATCTACTTCAAAGATCCACAAGGGGAGAGGATGCTCTGTCTGCATCCTACAACTGCAGGATTACAGCCATTCAAGGATACTGTAACCACAAAACCTAAGTCTGATGAACTAGCAAAGAAAAACAGCAACCAGCTCAAGAGAGCCCAGCAATAATGGAGAAGAGCATCAAGCAGTACAACCTAAAGAGCACACACAGTGAAGGAAAAAATGGAAGACTGAATCTTACAAACAAGGACTCAAAAGCTTCCAAGTCTTTAGACTTCCTGAAACTAAAGAACATGATTTTCTAATTTAAAAAATGCAGTGGATAAAGGAGGATTATCTCTAGTGATATCCCATTCAGTGGCCTACAAGAGCAAATGCAAAAATAACTTCAAATTATAACAAATATATGCAATCAGAAATTCCAGGAAAAAAAGATTGGTTAGGAGCGAAAAATAATTAGAAGAAGAAAAATTCCCTCAGATGATGAAAGACAGTCTATAAACTGAAAGGGTATGCCAAATCTTACGTTGGAATGGTGATATAAAAGTCACATCTCAATATAGCCTGGGAAAATTTCTGAATCTCAAAGGCAGAGTGAAAGCCAGACATGTTAACATGCTTCCCTTGGTTCTACCCCTCAAAATTACCTATAATAACAACAACAATCATCATCATACTGACACAGTACTTCTGTTAAGTTATAATAGTGCTGCTCAAAGTGTGGTCCATAGATCAGTGGTAGTATACAAACTGTGTTACTGACCTACGATAATACAGAAATTGGGAATAAGCACTTAGAAACTTTTAATTGTTTTGTTTTTTTATTTCGTTTTTCTAGTAATTCATTTTTACTGTATTCTTCATAAGTATCCTTCCACAATGTTTAGGGGGAAAAAAAAACGGCCCTTCTCCACTGAGAGTTTAGGACACACTAATCTAAAAGGCAGTAAACAGCATAGTGATTCATAAATGGGGGCAGGGGTGGGCGGTTAGAAGAAGGGGAAACTTTACATTCAAGGGAATATTTGGCAATGTGTAGACAGTTTTGGTTTTCGTGACTGGCATGTAGGATGTAGGAGCCAGCAATGCTGCCAAACATTCTACAATGCACAAAATGTCAACAGTATCAAGGTTGAGAAACCCTGGAATAACATAAAAACCTACCAAAAGAAATGCCACAATCAATAAGATATCCTTTACCTAGATTAAAAGCAAACTATTTGAAGAAACTCTTATAACTAAAGAAGAAAACTACTTGAGAAAAGACTCCAAGCAAACAACAAATGGTCCTGTAAGGTGGCAGTGACGATCACTCTCATTTCACATATACAGAAACCGAGGCTTACAGATTAAGTACCTGGTCCAAGATTACACTGTGGTAGACTAGGACAAATGCAAATTAAAAAAAAAAAAGTTTAACTCAATGCACCTTTTCCCTTATTGCGGCCAAAAGACAGGCTTAACACTCAGCAATAAGATCACCTAGTATTTGTTCAACCCTAGATATTTTGCAAAGTACTTCCATATATATATATATATTCTCCACTTGTACTCCTACATTAATATTAATAATACAGGAAAGTGTTCTTATCCCTCCTTTACATATAACAAAACTATGTATAAGATCATTAAATTGCTCATATCCCCACAGTTAATTTGTTCTAAAGCTGATTGCAAAGATCATGTTATTTCCACAACATGGATGAAATCTATTTTCATTGTTTGATCATCCATTATCTAAGGACTAATGATTCTCAAATTGCATCTATAATTTTGGTCTTTTCCCTGAACTCCAAACCTATATATTTAAAAGGTCTCATCCTCTCACATGTCCTGCAGGCACCCCAAACTCAACTTCTCCACGAAATTAACGCATCTTTCAGTATCAAAACCTGTTCCTTTTCCTTTATTCCTTTTCATTTTTTTCGTCAAACAAATATATATTGAATGTGGGCTGTCCACCCGGAAGACACGTTCTACAGAAATATCTGTCAAGTATCAATTGTGATGAATCTATGACAGGGATTAGACACGGTGAGGAAGACTGAATTCTTCCCTAAGGATGGGAAGGTAACAGTCCAGGGGAGAGAACTCCAAGAATAGGGTACAGCATGCGGAGAGCTCTCCTGGTGGGAGGCAGCACGGCTCTACCATTTACAGCAATGAATGACCAGCCAAAGGTCAGCTGGTCTGTTCATTACAGGCTTTAAGCTGCCTAACAAAGTTTAAGCCCCATCAACATTTTTAGTTGGGATAGGATGCAAGTCCTGCTTACATAGTTTGGAAGAGGAGTCTCCCGAGCGCCACGGTTGAGCAGGCCTTGCCGCAGACCCGCCTGCGTGACTGACCTTGGGCTGCCCAGCCGGACTGCAAGCCCGTGACCCCTCGAACACCTACTTCTCGCAAAACCCCCTCCATCTGCCCCATAAGTGAGTATTACCAGGATTATTTCTTGAGCCTAGGGGAGCTTCAGGGCCTACAAGCGCTGAGGTCAGCAGTGACCCCGGGCCAGGCCGTGAAGCTGCCCGGGACTTAGAACTCTCTCCTCTTGTAAGGAAGAGAAGACAGGCAGTCCAGGCCCAGTGAAGAGACCCACAATCCAAGTCCCAAGACGCCAATCTGTCCTAGCTATACTCCCAGTCACCTTGCAATTCAGTGCCCGACTGCCAGAGCCTCCGCCGTCGCCACCGTTCTACTTCCGGATCTAGCTCCGCCCCCACGCCACCGCAATGCATTATGGGTACCGCTTTAAGTCGGTCGACGCTCACCGGATAGGAAGCGTCTCGGAGACTGTCTACGACCGGTCCGCTGCAGGTGAGACAGAAGCCAAACAGGAGGAGGAAGTGCAGGGCAAGTGCTTCCGGGTGTATTGGCGAAGCCTCCGCCATCTTTCCTTCGCCTAACTTGAGCTCTTTTTTTTTTCCTCCTGGAAACCTTATTCTGTACGCATGCGCACTTTGGCCTCTTCCCCAGCGCAACATCCCCTTGCGAGTCAGCGTCCTGTTCTTTGGGGTTATTGAGGTGTATGAATGTACTGGGAAAGCAAGACAGTGTAACACTAAGCGGATTTGGGGCGTTGTGCCTCGTGAGCCCCCGTTGCTTCGGGCGTTCGTGTCGCGCAACCTGCTGGGAGTTGTAGTCCTTTACCCGGGGGCGCCTGGGAGGCGGGGTTGGGATTCCTCAGCGCCCATTCCGCGGGAAGGGCCCGGGGCCTCACGCTCGAGTTGCGGGACCTGTAAGTCTTACCCAGAGAGACGCTGCACGTGGAGCCGGGGCCGCTGCTATTCTCAGCCGGCTGAGAAATACGGGCGAGGGCGACAGGGCCGATTCTGCAGCGGGTGAGTGCGGCCGCGAGGGAAGAGAGGAGCGCAGGCCCGCGCGGACCGGCCTCGTTCCGGGGCTTTCTTCCCCACAGCGGCCCCCCCGCGGCCAACTCTGTGTTTTGTTTCCGCTGGTCCCCGGCGCTGTGACTCCCATTTCCGTTCGTAGAGACTTGAGGGAGCAGGGTGGGGAGGGGCAGGAGAGGCTGCGCCGGGAGCGGAGGGGAGCGGAGGGGAGCGGAGGGGCGGGCGGCGCGGGGACCCGAGAGGCCGCGCTCCCGGGAGCCGCACCGCCCGCCGTGAGGACCTCGGCTGTTCGATTTCACCGCTCCCTGTCCTCTCCTTGCTGCCCTTGGTAGTCTGCAGTCCTTAGCCATCTGGCAGGTTCTGACATCCCGGGGCTTCCGGAGGAATGTGTGAAAAAGTCTTCTCGCCAGACTCAGGGGTTCACCCTCACTTTTTAATTGTCTCCTAGTTGTGCCAAAGCCACTGATTAATGTATGTAGTGTCCTTTGATTTTCCTTTTAAAAATGAGGAAGTTAGATAATGGGATAACAATGGGTTAATGCAGTTTGCCAGCCTTGTGGGTCATTTGTTCTAGAAAGTAACCCGTATGTACATGCTTGTGTTTAGGAATCCTAGATTACTTAGGCTAAGGGCTGTGCTGTGCCAAACTAATACTGCACTGCGAGATGGTGAGTAGTAAGTTATAAATAAAGTACACATTATAAGTAGTTTCCATGAATAACAGGCATAGGTCTGACTTGTGGGCAGGACCAAGATTTAGAAGAATACACTTGAGCCAAGTAAAGCACGGGGCAGTGATGAAATTCAGAGACGGATAATGGGTCGTTTTAAACTTCAGAAAAAAACTGGTCAACTCTAGCGACTACTCTCTCTAACTCTTTGGTTTGATCCAAGCTCTCCAGTTTTCTTTATTTTTAAGCATACCTGACACTGAATGAACTTGAGTCACTTTTCTTGGATTATATATGCAAGAACATATATCGTGAGGAGTATGTAGTCACGAATTAAGAAACAATGAGCTAGATGTTTAAATGCAGATGAATCGTAAGAGTCCAAGTAGGCTGGTTACTTAATGAAAACCGTTTACTTTCACTCACCCCCCTCCGTTTTTTATTTTATAACTCTTCAAACCTACAGAAAAATCGAAGGGAAGAAAAAAAGTAATACGATGGGCATCCAAAGACGTTTCTCCTGGAGTCACCAATTGTTAACTTTTTGCCATCTTTGCTTTCTCTTTCTTTGCATTTTTATGCATACATAAACACACTCTCTCCCACACAGATGTCTTTACTTTTGCTCAACCGTTTTATTTTTGAAAATAAAAACTCTTCCCTCAGGCATTTAAAAGTATTTGTTAGCTTGGGGAAATGTGCCATTGATCATGTTGGTTCTCTGAAATGGTACTTACGTTTATTTATATTATTCTACATTGATAAAATTTGTCCTAAGCTTCATGAGTTACTAGTGCTTTCCACTGAAGAACCACAAATTTATCTGTGGTTCCAAAAGGGAATGTTAATCATCTGTATTTTATAAGATATTAATCTTTCCCAGAATTTCTAGTCAGATTCACATGTAGTTTGTATTCATTTTGTGAAATGTTCTGGATCCGAGGTAGATTTAATATGGGAGACCCGGGTGTCAGTGAAAGTATACAAAGTTGTTTCTGTGCAGTTATGACAAGGTGTAGCCCTGAGGTGAAGAGCCCCAAGTAATATTCTGGTTCCCATTTTCTGAAGTATTAACATAGAATCCTGGGGAACTGGAAAAGAACTAAGACCCTCTCAAACTCTGTTATCAATTATTTAGTCAGTTTCCCAAATCTATTTTTCCAAGAGTGTTTGGGATTCATTTTTCTCTATTTGGCACCTTCTAGGGACTGATACATAACTTTTTGGGAGACCATAGGATAAATTCATTTCCAGCAACTCCCTGTGTTCTTAGTGCTTATGATGAAGGAAGCCTGCTGGTACATCATTAGGGATATTTCTTATCCTCTAGTTACTTCCTCATATGCTTTTCTATTTTTCCAAAGTTCCCAGAAAATCTAATTGTTTTCTATTCTTTTTAAAAAATTGCTTATGGGAATGAAAGTGATAAGTCCAGAAAATAAAGCATAAATGTTCTTTTTAAGTGCTATTCCGCTGTAAGCCTTGGTCTGTTTCTTAACTTTTTAACATACAGAACAGTTTTTGTGGTTTATTTATTTTTTGCATGTACATTATTTTGTTGTTTTATTGCTACTGGAATCCCATAGTGTGTGTTCTTCCACATTTTCTTTTGTGGATTTTTTTCTTACAGGTTGCCTCCTGGTTCCAGGTATCACTAATAAAGCTGTCCTGACCATCCTGTTATCAATGTGAGATTAGTATGAGAATTTTCTGGAGTGCTTTTCTAGGGGCAAGATTTTAATTATTAGTCCCTTGTCACTTTTAGATATTGGGAGATTGATTTAGATATTGGGAAATTTAGATTTCCCATGCTAGCCTGTCTATTGAACAGAAATTTAAATTTTTCTGTAATCATATCTGGTAGTTCTTGTGGTTTTTGCTTCTTATGATTTTATTTAAGAAATCCTTTTCTACCATTAGACCACAAAAAATCTGCTATTTTCTTCTTCTGGCTATATAATTTTACCTTTGACATTTAGGTTGTTAAGGTACCTGGTGTCACTTTTATATTGTGTGAAAAAGTCCTTCTAATATTCATTTATTCAACACATATTAACAGTGTGGCTACTAAGGACGAGCTACTGTTCAAGGTCCTTGATATACATTAGTGAACAAAAACAAGTATGCCTTCTCTGTGGAGTTTATGTTTTGCCCTTCAGTGTAGGTCCCTTCTGGGTTACCATCTCAGGATAATGCTCAGGATGAATTCCATGAATTTACACATAACATAAATTAATGAGTAAGATTTTTTGGAGAAAGGAAATACTTATGAGGCCAGGATCGGTAAGAAAAGAAGACAAAAGTTACTCATCCTTTCATCATCCCAAAGAGAAGCTTGCTGGGGCCTAGGCAGTCTGCTAGACATGCACTGTGTGTGTCTATTCTAGTGGAGAACCCACCCCATGTTTTTCTGCCTTATAGGGCAAGCATGAGAGCAACCTTAATGTGGGAAAAATCAGACCATTTTGTACCAGCTAATAGACTGTCTGGATTTGGGTGCTAACTGTTCATAGACTAAGTTGTCAGAAAATCCGCTACCCAGGAGTTGGAGATGTTGAAATCTGAGGGAAGTTGCAACCCCCTCTAAAGAGAAGAAAGACACTATATTTGTTTCCTAGTGCTACTGTAATAAATTACCACAAATTTAGAGGCTTAAAAACACTACCAATTTATTATCTTACAGTTCTGGAAGTCAGAAGTTTGAAATGGGTCTCATTGGACCATCCATTTCCTTGCCTTTTCCACTTTCTGGAGATTGCCCCCCATTCCTTGACTCATGGCACAGTTCTCGGTCTCCAAAGCCAGTCATAGCTGGCCAGTTGAATTCTTCTCACAATGAATCATTCTGGCTCTCCAGTTCCCTCTTCTACTTTTAAGGGCCCTTATAATATCATTGGGCCCATCCAGTTAATCCAGGATAATATCCCTATTTTAAGGTGAGCAGATTCCATCTTAATTCTAGCCTTAAATCCATCTGCCCTGTAACCGAATATATTCACAGGTTCTGGGTCATTCTGCCTACCACAGAGACTTTGGTCCTGTGAGAAGTTGAGACCTGGTGAAGCCCCTCCCACTTCAAGAAGTGAGGGAAAGTCCCTGGTCCAGACAAACCAATTTAAGTTAAGCCTGGGGTCACTTTTGGAAAATTTTGGTCCTTTTGATGGTGAGCCAACAGGAGAAGAATGACAGTAAATATAATAAATTAATGATTTAGTATGTTAGAAAGCAGGTGGTACTGAAACATAGAAAAATTAAAGGAGTAAGAGGAGCAGATTATAGAATTAAATGGGGATAGTCAGGGGTATACCTCATTGAGAAGATGTGATTTGTTGAGAGACGTGAAAAGGGTGAGAGATTTAGCCAAAAGGACGTCTAGGAAAGTACATTCCAGGTGGACTCAGAAAGCAAAGGCCTAGGGCAGGAAGATGAGAGATCAAGCTAGGAGGCTGAAATGGGAGACTGGGAATTGTAGGAGAGGGAATCATAGCAGGAGCGGGTTGAGGAGTACTTCCTGTGGGGCCTTGTTGGCTATTGCAAAGTCTTTGGATTTTATAATCTGTGACTGGTTTTGATTAACTGAATGCTATTATCTGATTCCGTTTTAAAAAGAATCATACTCTGGCAGTTGTATTGACTGAGAATAGACTGTAGGGGGATGCCTTAGTTTCCCAGCTGTTATGACATATACCACCCAATGGGGTGGCTTAACAACAGGAATTTACTGGCTCATGTTTTGAGAGGCTAGAAGGCTTGCTTCCTCCTGGGGTCTGTAGCATTCTGGCTGGCCAGCAATCCTTGCCATCACATGGCGATGCCCTCCCCTTTCTCTTCCAGATTTTCTTGACTTCTAATTTCTCCCTGTGGCTTTCCCTTTTTATATGATTTCTAGTAAGAGCACTAAGACCCATCCTGCTTCTGTTGGTCACACCTTGAATAAAAGAACATCTTCCAGGGGTCCTATTTACAATGGGTTCAAACCTGCAGGAATGTGATTAAAATAACATGTTTTTTCTGGGGTACATAATTCACAGCCTACCTCATGGGCAAGAATGGACACAGGTAAACCTGTTATGAGGCTGTTGGAGTGTTCCAGGTAGGAGAAGGGTGGTGGCTCTCTTACTGCTGTATATAATATAGAACCTATCTTTGAACAAATCATGGTTCAACTCCACCTGGAACAATGTGTACTTACGTTCATAGATCTAGAGTGACATTATGGAGCCATATACAGTTTAGCCTCACTGTCCTGTAGATAGTTTTCATATAAGGGTGGGCTCAGAATTAGTTATGTGTAAAGCTTTCAATGCATTGGTGGCACTCAAGAAATAATGATTTGTTGAATCTTGAAAGTAAAAACAAACTCCTTTGCCAAATGTTGGAATACCAAATACCAGGGACATTACTTATATGTCAAAGATAATGCTCTTTGAGATGTTGTAGTGAAGTTAGAAAACTGCTCTAAAGGTGTTATGGACTGAGGAGTGTTATGTGGAGTCAAAGACAAATTGATTCACTCACAGTGAGGTGGTTACTAACACAACCACAATAACCCCTCAGAAATGGCCACAAAGAAATAACAATATACGTAACTATTTTATGTATTATTGAGCATTTTAAAATTACAACATGTGTTTTTATGTCAGTAGTCACTTACAGCAGTAGGTAATAATAATTTTACATGAAATCATTAAAAACTGAGTAGTTTAAAATTTATAAAACCACATCTGAAAAAATAAATCTTAAAAAAATTCTAATGTATAAGAAGAGCAATGATATGCATCTCTATACTTATTTTGTTACTTTAGATTGCTGTTGTAAAATAGTGGACTTGAATTTATAAGATATGCAACTTGTAACCCAAATCCTAACCACGATTAACCTTAAATTTATATCACTCTATCAGTACAATGTTTTACAGTAAATTTTGCTAATATGGTACAGATTTTAGCTGAACATTGTTCATCTCTGTTGATTTTTGAGCTGCAGATTTGAATCCGTTATTAAAACTATGAGTTGCTTTTTTATAGTTAACATACCTTTTCATTTGATTTTGAAATAATTTCAGTTAACTTATTGATTGAGATTGGGATTAAAAACATCCATGATGAAGTGATGTCAGGCTAATAAGCACCAGTTAAACAAAAGCTAGTTTATAAATGTCATCTGTGGACTCCCTTTTATTCACATTTACCATCTGCTTTTATTTGAATTGAGTCTCTACTTCTTATGTAGCATTTCTGTTGATGCAAAAATTGCAGAATGTCTTAAAATTTAACCCTTGCAGAATTGATTTTTGAAATATATCGACCATGACTAAAAGAGAAGCAGAAGAGCTGATAGAAATTGAGATTGATGGAACAGAGAAAACAGAATGTACAGAAGAAAGGTTGGTGTTTTTTTTTTTTTTTGATTTATCACATTCTATTACTATAATATATTCTATTATTAATATAATGTATTAATGTCAGGAATCAACGAAGCCATAATTGTGTTTGTTTTTAAATCTACTTAACCATTTTAGGGGATAATGTTAATGTTTGTTATTTATTTATTTATTTATTTTTCTCTGTCTTAGTGGATTTTTAGCTGAGAAATTTTTTTTTTTTTTAGTTTTCTAGTTTTTAACTAAAGATAATACTAATAAGTATAGCTGATAATGATCCAGCATTTGATTGTGATAGTGTTTTGCCCTGGGGCACTATAGGATTCTTTTTAAAGAGTTTAATGCTGAATTAATTTAACAGATATCTATAAGTAGCTGCCGTGAGCTAGTAATTTCCAAGAATATATGAATAAATGAGATAATACCTGCCCTTGTAGCAGCCACATTGTATTTTAGGAGATCTACAGGTACATGGGTAATTATGTACACAGTACTAAGCATATAGTAAAGTGAAAGATGTTAGTTCTGCTGGTGCCTGTTTCATTTAGGAACGAGGGTAGTGGTGAAATCCAAGGAGAGAATATAGGTAGAAATAGAGATTTGGGAGTCAAGAATAATATTGAGGAAGATAATAGCTAATGGTCTTTAGTTTATTCTGTAAAGCAGGAGTTGAATCAATATGCTTGAAAGTAAAAGGGATTAAAGAGTGATAGAGTATTTCAGAGAGTAATAAATTTTAGAACAACTACAGCGGAAATGGACAAGGAGATTACATCCACTCAGTAGGATGCTGAGTACTGAGAGTGCAGCTGAGATTAAAAACCTTAAATTTTTAATAGATCTTTTCAATATGTTCAATTATATTAGTGTTCTCCAGCAGAAAAAAAGAAAGAAAAGAGAGAATTTATGCTTCTCTTGATTTCTGGAGATATGTATTGCAATATAGTAAATTGTTAGCTTAAAACAGCAATCATTTATTATCACACTTATTTTCTTAGTCTTAGGAACCTGGAAGCAGCTTAGCTGGATGGGCCTTCCTCAGTATTTCATGAGATTGCAGTTTAGCTGTTGTCTGGGCTGCAGTCATCTAACTACTTGATTGGGTGAGACTGCCTTTTTCCAAGATCAATCATGATGCTGTTAGCAAGAACAGCCTCAGT